>CM037151.1:24262054-24394554 GCA_020921065.1 Vaccinium darrowii
CATTCCAAGGTCAAATTTTGATAATTTATGGCAAAATTTGGAAATGTAGAACATCAAATGGACTTCAAAGGAGTGCAAATCAATCACCAATTGCATCAAACAAGTGCTCAAATCATAGATCACAAAATTGAGCTCAAACAAACCCACTTATGGAGCAAATCATGATTTTCATCGAATTGAACAACAAGAGCAAGAGATATGCTATACATCACATAGATACAACTAGAGGGAGTGGAATTTGTCGTCCTACCTCAAGGATTTTGCTTGAAATGAGTGGATAGATGAAAACCCTAGCCTCCAATTGCTCCGACCCGAAATGTGAGCTTTCGGTGCGAAATCAATGCAACCCAAGCTTCAAAACGCGTAGAGGAGGTGATTTTTGGTGGGGTTTATGAAGGGAACTTGAGGACTTGGTGAATCTTTGAGCTTGGAGCAAGAGAAATGGAGGAAATGAGGGAGAGAGAGAGAGAGGATCAGCTGTTTGGGGAAGAGAGATGGCTGATTTTTGCTAAAATGCAAGACTAACTCATGTATATATACCCCCTACACTTTACACTTTCACCCCTAGACTTTCAAATGCATATTAAACACACCCAAATGTACTCTCCCACTATCACATTGACCTCTCTTAATCAAAATTCAATTCCTCACATTTACCCAACATTATTCCGGAAAAGTTATGTAAAAATACAAGTCCTTACATTAGGCTCCTATGCCCCAGTCATGGATTTGGGTGTATGTTTCCCCCAGAAATGGCATTAGGCTGATGTGCCCCAATTTTGGGTTGACGTGCCCTCACAGATGATGAACCTCAATTCTGATTTTCTTTCTCGGCTCTGCTGATATGTTGGCGATCAATTGACCATGTACCCAAACATGGGTTCTTTGATGCATTGAAATCATTTCCACGAGTCAATGATAGACAAGACTAAGGCGACATGGTTGACCAAAAAGGTGGATTTTTACAAGGCTAAGGAATTTGATCGGCCTTTTGACAAGAGGGTGGACATTGATAAGACTGACAAGGCCAGGGAATTTGATTGGCCTTTTTGACAAGGGGATGGACTTCGACAGACAAGGCTTGAGGAATCTGACGGATAGGAGCAAGAACGTGTTGACTCGAAAGATATGGAAG
Source organism: Vaccinium darrowii (assembly GCA_020921065.1). NCBI lineage: Eukaryota > Viridiplantae > Streptophyta > Magnoliopsida > Ericales > Ericaceae > Vaccinium > Vaccinium darrowii. Next base: position 24,263,190 of record CM037151.1, read on the forward strand.
ACTACGTTGACTCGAAGTTCTGAAAGATGACAAACATGCCTCACCATTAATGTCGAAATTGTCATGATAAAATTGAATTTTTATTTTGTGATTGTTTCACTCCATCAAGTGATGTTCATTCAAATCTACTATTTTTACAAAACACAAGATTTCTTATCAAGAATCCATGCCCCAGATTGTTGATGATGCCTTAGTGATTTTCCTTCAAAATGCCCCAGTTTAGAGGGTTGCTGATGAAGACCCGTTGATATGCCCCCCGTTTGGATTTTTACTTTGCATGGCTCCAGCGTTTGCACAATGCTTTGACTTTAGATTTTCAAGAGAGATTAGACTGTTCCCTTGTGACTTGAATTCTCACTATCAAGTTGCACTTTCCAATCTGAAAGGACTTTTATCTAGGTTATGACGGGGCCAAGGTTATGGGCTTAACAAAGGAAGGATAATAGGCTAAAAAATCTCATTTTTCCTCGGGGTTGTTTGAGTTAGCAGCTATCTTGGACTCCATTCATGTCCTTTTTGCTTTTTGATGGACGCTTCTTCTTTTTTGTGCCTCTTGTTGTTTTTGATAGGTGCTTCGATTTCATTTGACTTTTCTGTTTCATTTCTTTAATGCTTCTCATCTTGTTGCGCCCACGTGTTTGGTGTTTTCACGTGTTTATCAACTTGGCACTTTCACTCTTGAGATGCTTTGAATTTTTTTTCTTTTTCTTTCACCCTAGTACAGGGGATAGCTGCCTAGCTGGGTTCTTTTCCAAAGAAATTGATTTAGGCTCAAAGGGGCTTGCAATGGATATTTGTGTGGGACATTAAACAAAGAATGCCTTTCTTCATTTTGAATTGCGTTTCTTCATTTTGAATTGCGCAACTTGAGAGGGAGAACTCATGCTTGTTCTAACTTTTGCCTAGATCTCATTTTGAAATTTGATCTAGCGAGCTTTTTGCCTTAACTTTTGCCTAGGCCGCCCTTGCGAGTTTTCGACCTAGCAGGCTTTTTCTGAGTCAAAGCATTACTCTCCTTGACGGCGCTAGGGAATGGTCCATTGGAAATCCTCCTTGTGCGGGGCGAGGATTCAATCAAAATTCATCTCGTGCTTCGAAGTAATTATCATGGTTCTCAAATGATGGTGTAATTCCAAGTTGAAGGATTATTACAAAAATTCAAGTTTATGACGACAATTTTGACACAACAGGGTGACATTGATTTTTGGTAGTTACGACCGAACCATTAAGGGTTGCCTACGTATCCCTTTGCAAGGAATCAGGTCGTACGTAGTTCGGGACTACAAAGTTGACTCTATTTTTGGTCTTCTTTTTTTTTTTTTTGACAACAACAACAAGACATTACAGACTCCAAGATGAAAACACATAGACGAGGAAAGTAAAAACATAAACAGACTCGAAATACAAACTGACTCAATCAGAAGTGAAAACTTAACTTGACACTTTAAGACTTCCAAGACTCGTGGAAGATTGAATTATTGCATGACCATCAATGGTTCATTGATTTGGCGAGGTGTTTGTTTTGCCAGTGGAGCAGAGATGGATCCGTTGTCAATGAGATCTTGTATTCCGTGACGAAGGCATTGGCATCTCTCGGTAGGGTGACCAGGTGTTTGGTGGTAGATGCAGCAGGTATTTGGGTCGTAGGAAGGTGGAGGATTTTGTGGAGGTGGGGTTGGTTGAAGTGGTTTGAGGAAACCATCTATGAGAAGCTCTTTATAGACCGAGGGCAAAGGTGCAGAGAGTTGAGAAAATTTTCTTCGCTGGTTTTGACGGTTAGTTTGGGTCGTGGTCAAGAATGGCTCGAATTGCCTATTTCTGGGTAACCCCTTGTTTTTCATTCAATTTTATGCTCACACGCATAGATTTTTTCTTGCATAAGTCGTTGGGGCTCGCTGTTTTACTTTTTTTTTTCGAAGTTTGTATTAACAGATATGAGCAATATATGTGGTGTTACATGAAAATTTTGGAGCATTAGAAGGTAACATGTTGCGACAAATTTTTTTCCCCTCATTTTCTTTAGAGAAATTGTTGTGTCATTATTTATGTAGTTGCTTATCAGTTATGAGTAATTTGACAAGTTTCATGGTTTTGTATTTAATCCCTTGCACAATACATGTGGCGTCATTATCAGACAATAATTTACTCAAAAACCTTGTGTGGGGCTAATTTTTTCCATTTACCATCTCTTGGAAAATCGAAACACTTAGCGCATAAGGTTGTTGGTAAAACATCTGGTAAAGTATACTTTGTATTGTGATTGAGGAGGCCTTTGCAAATTTTGCCACACAGAGAATCAGATTTGAGGGTTGTGCTTGATTCCAAAGTTCTAAATTTGTCTGATGAATTTTGGTTCACTGCAAATTGTGTGCATGGCCTTGGGTTCAAAAGGCCATGCACACAATTACTTGGGTCTGAACTGTTAGGCACTTAGGATTACCTGAGTTATGGAGATATATGCAGGCCTACATGGTGAATGGCAAGGAGAGATGGTGATTATGAGGAGCTAAATTCTGGACCAGGATGAGTATTCTCATGTAAATGTTTCCTTTGGCTGCTTGTCGAAGGGGGGTTGCATAAAATCTATTGCAGGATATATGTGAGTCTTTTGAATGCTACTTCTTCCCCTTTCCCCCATGGGAGGATTCAGGTGTTCAAACTCTAGGAAACCCCACATTTGCCAATATATTCCCTTCATCTATTTAAACTGTATTGCCTCTATGAACACCCCGCGGGGAATGCCCACGAAATCGATTGCGATTTGGATTTTGAAAATGATTTGATCGGTTGAATAGAGTTGCCACCCGGATTTGAGGACCTTACCCGAGAAACCATTGAAAAATGACTCTTTCGCCCTTGGGATAGAAAATGTTTTACCGGTCTTCAAAATGGAATTTCTCGGGTCCAGGAGCTAGGTTACGCGAGGGGAAGGAATTTAAAGCACCCCTCACGCCCGGCATATTCACCGGTCTCTACTAAATGTTTGAAAAGATTTTGAAAACATTGTTTAAACAGACTTCCAATACAGATTTATGCGAAAGCACTACAAATACATCAACAAGATAAATGAGATATGAATGGATGCTTATGCAAAATGTCATGATGAATGATTTGTATACAAAAACATGCTAAAATTATACTAAAATGCCCCCAAAATGCCTCAGAATATCTCAGAAACTGATTACAAATGACCATCATAGCACACCTGGATAGGGTCCAGGCGCCTGGAAAGGGTCAATCCAGGCGCCTGGATTGGATCCAGGCGCCTGGAAGGAGTCAATCCAGGCGCCTGGATTGCCATCCAGACAGAAACTCTAAAATCCCATTTTTTTTGCAGAAATCAACTAATGCAATACTCTGATCAACTCACATGCATTCTGGAAAATGTTTTGATAACATCATAACAAGCTTGGCACTCCTTATTTAATCCAAATGTGATGAGATGATACCAAAATGCAATGTTAGAATAATGACAACACTTATTTTAAACATCTAAAATAGAGAAATGCTCATGTAACATGGAAGATCTTGCCTTGAAATCTCAAAAATCAAATGCTCAGAATCTACAAATAACATATAAGCTCATTTAACCCACTTTCTCATATGTAACCTTTTTTTTAAAGCATGATTATAAACTTAAAATACTTCAAATGAACTTCTAAATGAGGAAATTAACATGCATTGTAAAGAACTATAAGTCGAGGCATGCAAATGATGTACCAGAACTAGTCAAAATATGAAAGAAAACATAAAACAAGTTAAGGGGAAAAGGGGATCCAGGCGCCTGCATGGGGTGAATCCAGGCACCTGGACCCAATGCAGGCGCCTGGAAGGTGATGATCCAGGCGCCTGGACTGGGCTCTGATACACAAACTGATTTTTCTTTCTTGATGATTTCCAGACCTCTCTCAAACTCTCTACTGGTATAGAAGACCAGTGAGAGCTTGATTAAGTCCCCCTCAGGGCCTATTTGAACAAATTGGCAGAATGTTTACCTTTTTTGCTTGATTAAGAACTTGAAATGGTTTTTTGAGTAGGTTTGGTAAGAATGTAGCTACTGGTTCTTGAGGTTACAGAGCTAAATGGGTGATTTATGGAAGCTTTAATGAAGTTTGGTTGATGGAGAAGAGTAGATGATGGGTTGATGAAGCAAAGAGATGATTTTTTTTGGGCTTGAAATGGGTTGGGTTTGAGAGATGATTGAATGAATTGAAGTTTCTGGAATAGTTTTGACAGACTAATAGCAAAAGTAAGAGAGTAGTTCTTCCCCCCTGAAAATGGAAGAGGAGAGTTGGTTTTATAGGCAAAACAAGGGTTCAAAGAGGGCCACTTGGACCTTTTTAAGGAGTGAGGGATCACCTAGGGGGTTACATGTAGAGGTAATCATCCCTCTCACACCCCTCTCCAACTAATTCTGCAGAAAATCCCTCAAAGATATCGTTCCCGCCCACTATCAACTTAAACTACACTCAACCTGGACTGATATCTAGGCGCCTGGATTGTGCAATTCCAGGTGCCTAAAAGTGCAATCCAAGTGCATGTGTTGTGAAGTTTTGGGCAATTCCAGGGTTTCAAAAGATATTTTGGTAATCTCATGGGAGGTTATTGGTGGGGTTTTTCAAGTTTTTGATCAAACCTTGTGCGTCCTCATTAGGCATTTTCATCATCGGGGAAGTTTCAGAATGCCAAAGGTCCGGATTGGGGTGTCTACAGTTGCCCCTCTTTAACGTGACTTGACATCATTGATTTGATGTGAGTATCGTCAAAGACAAAGATGTCCCCAATCCATTGTCCCAGCATTTCCAAAACACACAAAAATATTGAAAGTTCGGTCGTGCTGAAAGAGCTGCCTACGTACCTTGTATGAAAGGATCAGACCAGCGTAGTTCTTGGGGAACATTTGATACGGGATATAACTTTAAAATGGGCAGATTACCCTAAAAAATGATTTAAATGGATTAAACATCCTCAACAATGATTTAAATGGATTTTAAATAAATCAAAATCCTCAAAAATTATTTAAATGGACTTTAAATAAATCAAAATCCTCAAAAATGATTTAAATGGACTTTAGTTAAATCAAAATCCTCAAAAATGATTTAAATGGATTTTAATTAAATCAAAATCCTCGAAAATGATTTAAATGGATTTTAATTAAATCAAAATCCTCAAAAATGATTTAAACGGATTAAAATCCTCAAAAATGATTTAAATGGATTTTAATTAAATCAAAATCCTCAAAAATGATTTAAACGGATTTTAAATCCTCAAAAATGATTTAGACGGATTAAAAATCCTCAAAAATGATTTAGACGGATTAAAAATCCTCAAAAATGATTTAAACGGATTAAAATCCTCAAAAATGATTTAAATGGATTTTAAATAAATCAAAACCCTCAAAAATGATTTAAATGGATTTTAATTAAATCAAAATCCTCAAAAATGATTTAGAATTTTCTTCAGATAATTTATTGAAATTCATTGCCTCATCATCATGAATCAAGTTTCTACATGAAATGATAATTTGCTTGGTTGCACAACACATGAGTGCCAATCATGATTTGAACTAAAATTGCACTAGAGATATTCCAAAAAGGCTTAGGAAGCCTCAGAAGTTCCAAACAATTACAATTGGATAGGACTGCATTGCACCTGGATCAACTTGGAAGCCACCCGGATCCACCCAATCCAGGCGCCTGGACTCACTTCAGGCGCCTGAACTCACGCAATCCAGGCGCCTGGAATCACTTCAGGCGCCTGGACTCCCTCAAAACGTGAACAGTCACAACCGTTCGGGTGTCACATAATCAGTCCAGGTGCCCCTTTTTCGATCACTCTTCTTCTTCTTCCTCCAAAAACCGACCATTCCTCTCTCCCTTATCTCTCCTAAACCCCCAAAAACCGATCGGTTCACCGCAAATCCCCATCAAATCTTTTCCAAAATTCGATTTCACTCAACCAAAACCTAGATCTACTCGGTTTCGTTTGGTTTTGACTAAAAATTTCACATCCATGGCTGATTCGAGTTCTCACGATCCTTCTATGGCTTCCTCCGGTACGTGCGGCTGTGGTAAAAACCACCGTGGGTGGTGCGGCAACGGCGGAGGAAGCCGTGGGTGGGACCCACGGCCCTGGGGAGGCCACGGCCGGGGTGAGGGAAACCTAGCCGGCCACCACGGCTGCCAGCGGCGCCAGAGAGGAGGTGGCCGACCCTGTGCCGGTCCAAAATCCTACAGGAACTTCAGATCCAGACCGGGTAAGTTCTGATAGAACCGTTCCGCACTTCGAGCAGTTTACCCACTGTTATTGATACTCCTGCACATAGTGGTACATTGCATGTTATTGATGATGTTGTTCTGGCGGTTGTGGGCGGTTTGGGTGGTGTTGGTGATGTTGGTGGTATTGGTGGTAGCGTTGTTGGTGGCGGCGATGTTGGTGGGGGTAGTTTGGCGAGCGGAGATGTTGCCGGTAGGGACACAGGTGCTACGGGACGCGGTGGTGGTGATACAGGTGGTGTTGATAGAGGTGTTGAGAGTGCAGGTGAGCGGGTTCTGAGTTTGGGTGGTGTTGACGTGGTTGTGGGAGATGATGTAGTGATGGAGGACCTTGGTACGGGCGAGAGGGACGGTGGTGATAGTTTGGTGAGTGACGTCGGTGGTGGTGCGGGTGATGGTTCGGCCCGGTATCTCTCTTTGCTTCTCATATTGAATCCAAACACATATCTGATTGCAAAATACTGAAAATGTTTTGTATCTTGACTTTGCTTGCAAGCGCCCCGGAGGCGTGAGAGAGGTGGAGTTGTAGGTCCTAGATCGACGACCATTCGCCTATTCCGCTCGAAGGAGGTAGGCTACGTTGCGATGAGAGGGACTGAGGAGGGGGATGGCGCGGATGGACGGTCAGTTCGTCAGAGAGTCGGCGAGCCGTCGACTGTGGTTGAGGAGCCGAGTACAGAGGCTGCTGCTGATGAGCCTCTCCCACAGGAGCTTGTCCCAGAGGACACAGCGGAGAGTGAGGATGACGAGGAGTTAGGTGACCCGTAGTTAGTACTTTGATAGTTTCGAGACATTATGAGTTTTGCTTTTGCTTTTAGATCAGCTTTTGCTTTTACCATTTCGGGCCTGCGTGCCCAAGTAGTCTCTTAGATCGGGCCTGCGCGCCTGTTTTGCTTGTTTGGGCATGTGTTTGTCCCAGTTCATTCACGGATTATGACTTGACATTTGACTCGTGTTGACTTTTTATGGATGCCATGTTTCGATATATGATTTTGCACTTTCCATGTTGTTCATGCGTTTCATTATTGGAATCATAACAAAACACCAGTTGTAACACTCACGAATAACAAGAAAAAGATCTCCATTAACTGTAACGAACATCAGTACACACGAGTAATACAAAAAGACTCAATTATTGACACGAGTGTTCGTGAATTTCTTCGAAACATATCAATGGACAAATATCGACACAAGCGACTCAAATATACATAAAAATGACAAACAATTGCGACACTTTCATGCGACTCGATAACATAGATACAATGCAACTGAACTGACTAAATGACACAAATGACCCTAGGATGGAATTTGGTGTCCATAGGGCTTGTTTGAAAAGACGGTCCTCCATTGCCACATGTTCTCTCGAAGAACGACCATACTACTGCTTGCGTGACGTCACATTCATCAAAACCAACCATTTGAACTTGATAAAATCCTCTCGCAACCTTTAACCATGATTTAGAGATGCCAAACCGAGCTTGTTTCGCGGAAAAACTAGCCTAAACATCTCGTTTTCCGGATCTTCCACGAATGGAACTTCCCCGCAAGTCATAAATATCCGTTAAATCATGTCGGAATCAATGAAACTTGCCAAAAATGCATGGAAATGAGTTTGGGGATCAAAACTTGAAGGCTGTCATCTGGTTTCCAGGCACCTGGATTGGGCTGGTCCAGGCGCCTAGATTGAATGCAGGCGCCTGGAATCACTCAATCCAGGCGCCTGGATTGAGTCTGGGTGCCTAGAAAGGGCAATTCCAGGCGCCTGGATCTGCTTCCTGGCAGAAATTTTGTTCTTCCCAAAGCTATTTCTTGCCCATTGCATGGCGTTCTTCTGCCCCAAGCTGCATATAAACACTCCAAACACCCTTCCCAAGCCACCTATACATATTTCCAAGGCATTCTCCGTCATTTTCCAACAAATGCCACCTTTCTCCAAGATTTTCTTATGGTTTCCTATGTAAATTTCTTGAAAATCAACTTTGAATTCATTGAAACTTGAGTTTTCTTCACCCATCCTTGCATGTGGAATTGTCATTACTCATCACACTCCCACTATAAATATTATGCATTGCCAAGCATTTTCTCCACACCAATTCCATCATCCCACTCTTTATACTTCCATTTTCCACTTCTTTCTCTTTCAACTCCACGCCATGGCCATGTTTGCGTCCGTCGTGCTTCAACCATGGATTGCAAGCTTCAAAAACATTGATTGGTTCAATTTTCGAAGCCACCATCTCAACTCCCTACGTCATAGCCACTCCATTCCAATTCGTCCCGAGCTTTTGCATGCTGCCGCCCAGTTTTGGGATCCCGAGTTTCATGTGTTCCGTTTTGGTCTCCAAGAGCTTTGTCCCACTGTCGAGGAATTCCATGCATACCTCGAAACTCATCCAGAGACCGAACCAGTGGTCCCTCCAATCCGCGCCAACTTGGTTAAGATCCTTAAAGATAAACTCGGTGCGAGTGATGGTCTTGCAAGGCATTTGATTCGCGGAGGTTCTCTCGACATTCTTCGCCTCTTTGCAGATTTCAGTCCTCGGGGTAACCCGCTAGACTACACTATTCAGATTCGCCATATGTTTGCCTTGTGCATATGCCTCCTTGCCACTTATCTGTTGGTTCCAAATGATGGCAGTCCGAACCTTTCAATCATTTTAGTTGCTGCGCAGATCGAGCAACGAAGAGATGTTGTTCCCATGGTTGTAGTAGAGACCCTCATGGGTTTGGATGCAGTGAAATCGGGGAGAACCGACGTTTTTGCCGGAAGTCCTCTTTTGCTTCAGGTTTGGATTTTGGTTCTTGGTATTTTGGATTTGGTTTTGGATTTTTGGCCTGGGCTTTGCATCATCATTTTTTTTTTTAGATGTGGCTATGTGACAAAATGAAGTTGGTTGCGGATCCGGCAAATGACTGGGTTTATCAGGCTAGGGATTGGAGAAGCAGGGGTTTTGTGGTGATTTGTCACAATATGGAAGAATGGTTGGATTTCTTTATGGCGGTGGAGGAGGAACATGTCATTTGGAGGTGTCATTGGTTGCCTTTGCCAGACATGACGGCCAATCATATGGGACACTCATGGGTGGTTTTGGCCGGGCTGACAGGTTTCACTTTCTACTTCCCTCAACGTATCCTCTGTCAGCTTGGGATTCGCCAGGAAGCGGAGTTTTCATACCCTGCTGATTTCCATCTCCCCGAGTTCAAACATTCAGTCGTCGCGGCTTATCGCCGTGACTGGGGAAACAGAGTGACTTGGGTCCGAGACCAGTATCCGAGCATTCATCTGCGAGGAAGGTATCGCCAGTGGCTCAGAGGGGAATTGGAAGCAAGATTTGGCAACAACGTGGACTGACTTTCTCTCGACTCAACTAAGCTATTTCCCAAAATAAATGGTGCATCCATGTAGTTTTTTTTTTTTGAATGTTGCTCAGCTTATGTAATCGAAAAAGTGATTTGAATAAAATTGAACTATGAAGGGTTTCCCCCTCTTGGTTCATTTGATTCCATATGCTATCTTCTTCAGATATTGCGAGAATGTGGAACAACTTAGCAGATTTAGACCGAACCCCAGGATAGGGTTGCCTACGTATCCTCTTTCAAGGAATCAGGTCATGGCGTAGTTCAAGCAAAGGTTCAGTCGGGTATTAACACTCTCCTTTTTGCGCTCTAAATTTTGCCTGGTACCGCCTTTCCAGGTTTTCGGTCCAGCGAGCTCCGTTTGAATTTTTGCCTTAAGTTTTGCCTAGGCCGCCCAGTGTGGGTTTTTAGCCTAGCAGGCTTGCTCTGAATTTTGCTTGGGTTGGTTCGCCCTTGCGATTTTCCACCCAACGAGCATCTCTCAGGGGTAATATCGCTTGAGCTGGTCCATGTTAACAAGATTGCTGAACTCATTGCCATCTAGATCAATGATCACTGCTGCCCCACCGTCGAGGATAGTCTTGATGATGTATGGCCCCGCCCATTTCGGCCTGAATTTTCCTCGAGAATCAAATATCGGTGCTCGGACCTCTTTCACTACCATATCTCCTTCAATCAGATCCTTGGATTTCACCTTCTTGTTGAATGCACGGGCAATTCTCCTCTGATATCCCTGAATGTGATACAATGCCCGCAACCGCCTTTCATCAAACAACATTAGCTCTGCAAACCTGTCGCTCAACCAATCGGCTTCGTTAATCTCACTTTCTATCATCACCCTCAGGGATGGTACTTCGAGCTCAATAGGAAGTACTGCTTCCATACCGTAAACCAACGAATAGGGTGTTGCCCCTGTTGGAGTACGGATAGAAGTGCGATACCCCCATAATGCCAGTGGTAGTTTTTCATGCCAATCCCTAGATGTTTCGATGGTTTTCTCTAGAATGTTCTTGATTGACTTGTTTGCCGCTTCCATTGCTCCGTTAGTTTGTGGTCTGTACACTGTCGATTTGTGCACCTGAACATTGAACTCTTCAAGCACCTCAGCTGCCCTTCCTTTGAAATGTACCCCGTTGTCCGACACAAATGCATTAGGGACCCCATACCGGTAGATAACGTTCTGCTTAATGAAATGAGCCACTTGCACTGCAGTTAATGTAGCATATGAAGCTGCTTCCACCCATTTTGTGAAATAATCAATCGCCACTAAGATAAATTTGTGACCATTTGATGCTGACGGCGTGATTTTTCCAATCACATCTATGCCCCACATTGAGAAAGGCCAAGGTGTTGCCATCGTGTGAAGCTCAGTTGGTGGAACATGCATGAGATTGGCATGGACTTGACACTTATAACATCTCCGCACATACTGAATGCAATCCGTTTCCATGGTCAACCAGAAATACCCTTGCCTCAGAATCTTCTTTGCCATCATCAATCCGCTCATGTGGGGACCACAGATTCCTTCATGGATCTCTTCCATTACCCTTTTTATGTCGTCACTATGGATGCATAACTTGTGCATGCCACAGTATGACCTTTTGTATAACCTTCCACCACAGATGATGTACTGAGATGCCAATCTCTGTAATGCTATTCGATCCTTCTTGTTTGCCCCTTCTAGGTACTCTCCCTTTTCAACCAGATTCCAAATGTCATGGTACCAAGGCAGGCCATCATCGACTTTTTTTTTTTTGGGTAAATAAGCTTGAAATTAAAAGAGGCTAAGCGAATGTACAGCCTACAAGGGGCATACCCCAGGGAGGACAAAGAAAAGAAAAAGGAAAATAGAATTGCGTGAAATAAAAGGGATGGCCACAAGGGCAACATGAGGGTAAGTAGGGTAAAGTACAAGATACGCAAATATAAACTAATGAACTGATGCAGTGACAGTGAAGAAAAGTGCGTGGTCCCGGCACAACCCGCTGGGGAGGGAAAATAGGAAACCAACTCATCCCATTGGAATAGGCCTTGGAGTAGCATGGCAAATGATACTTGATGACTGAATAGGACTTGGAGTAGCATGGCAAATGATACTTGATGCTTGGGGAGGTACTTGGGATACTTGATGCTTGAAGCTTGCTTATGGAACTTGATGCTTGGGGTGGGACTTGTGAAAGTGGTTTGATGGAATTTGAGCAGCATAACGACTGCTTTTTACAAACCCAGAGAATCAGATGTCCGCCCAGAGATTGGCAGCCCAAGAGTTGTAGGGAGGAAATGCCCCCTCCCAGAAGGGACTAATACACGCTACGGGACAGCCCCCCAAAGCTAGGCAAGAGATTTCAACATTGTGGATGCTGATCAGACACACAGCAGTCCAGATGAAACTAAACAACTTAAGGTAAATAACCTATCATGTCCACTGGATTTCTGGAAAATTGGGCAGCATCTCCTTTGTAACAGGTACGTAACACAGCAGGTTCTCAACAAAGTTCAATTGCAAGCAAGTAAAAATGCAGGTTGCAACAACCCTTGCAACCCACCTAATAAGCATAATCCAGATACAAGTAAACAAGAATCTATAGCAACAACCCTTGCCATAGATTAACATAATAACATGAAAGTTCAATTGCAAGCAAGTAAAAATGCAGGTTGCAACAACCCTTGCAACCCACCTAATAAGCATAATCCATATACAAGTAAACAAGAATCTATAGCAACAGCCCTTGCCATAGATTAACATAAAGTTCAAGTATTCATAGGCTGGCCTATTTCTCTGTTCAATCATGATTGGCCTCATCCTTACTCCTTTTGGCAACTCCACCACGGATGCTAAAGTAGCGAGCGCATCGGCAAATTGGTTCTTCATTCTTGGGATGTGAGTAAAGGTGACTTGCTCAAATTGATGAATCAGGTCGTCAAGATCCTTGTGATATGGTTTCAACTTCTCTTCCCGCACTTTCCAATCACCGTTGGCTTGAGAAACCACCAAATTCGAATCTCCAACCACTTCTAACTTCTTTACCCCAATTTCAAAAGCAGCTTCCATTCCAACAATACACGCCTCATACTCTGCCTGATTATTGGTAACTTCAAAGTTTAATTTGAAAGAGAGGGGAATGTGCGGGCCTTCTGGCGAGACCAACAGTATACCGATCCCAAATCCTCTCTGATTTGCAGCTCCATCAAAGTATAGCTTCCAAACATCCTCTGATACCATCATAACATGTTCATCGGGAAACTGAAATTCCGTATCTTCTGGCCCCTCGATTGGATGATCTGCTAGGAACTCCGCCACAGCTCTCCCTTTTACTGATTTTCGCGTTACATACTTGAGTTCAAATTCAGCCAACAAGAGCAACCATCGTGCCAGTTTTCCGGTGAGTGCCGGTTTCTCGAATAGATATTTGAGGAGGTCCATCCGAGAGATTAATGTCACCGAATAAGCTAGCATGTAGTGTCTCAACTTTTTGGAGGCCCAAACAAGAGCCCAACATGTCTTTTCCAGCGGGGTATATCTCTCTTCAGCCCCGGCCATTTTCTTACTCAAGTAATAAATAGCCTTTTCTATCCCAGCTTCCGCTTCCTGTGCCAGCATACATCCCATTGCTGATTGCGTCATAGACAGATACAGAATCAACGGTTTTCCAGGTATCGGTGGCATCAATACTGGGGGATTTTGGAGATACTTCTGAATTGATTCAAACGCTTTCTGACATTTGTCATCCCATTTGAACGGCACCCCCTTCTTGAGAAGACGAAACATTGACTCGCAAGTTGATGTTAACTTGGCGATGAACCTGCTGATAAACAGAATTTTTCCAAGAAGGCTTCGGACTTCTTTCTCTGTCTTCGGTGGCTCCATTTCTAATATTGCTTTAATTTTTGACGGATCAACCTCAATTCCCCTGGTGGTAATCATGAATCCCAACATCTTCCCGGCGGTGACTCCAAACGTGCACTTTTGCGGATTGAGATGCATCCGATACTTCCGTATCCTTTCAAAGAATTTGCGCAATGCCAGGAGATGTCCTTCTCTCTCTTTTGCTTTTACAATCATGTCATCCACATACACCTCGACCTCCTTATGCATCATGTCATGTAGCAAGGTTGTTGCGGCTCGTTGGTAGGTTGACCCGGCGTTCTTCAATCCGAACGGCATGACTCGATAACAGAACGTTCCCCATTTCGTGGTGAAAGTTGTTTTCTCTCGATCTTCCGGCGCCATCAGAATCTGGTTGAATCCCGAGAATCCATCCATAAATGACAGCAGTGCATGCCCTGCCGTGTTATCCACCAGTACATCAATGTGTGGCAAGGGAAAATCGTCTTTCGGGCTGGCTTTGTTCAAATCTCTGAAATCTACGCACACTCTGACTCTTCCGTCCTTTTTGGGCACCGGCACAATGTTTGCAACCCACTGTGGATATTCAGTCACCATCAGAAAGCCGGCGTTGAATTGCTTGGTAACTTCCTCTTTGACCTTTTCGACCCAATCTGGCCTGATTTTTCTCAATTTCTGTTTCACTAGTTTTGCGTTGGGATACAAGGGAATTCGGTGCTGCACAATTTCAGGATCAATTCCGGGCATATCTTTGTGGAACCAAGCAAAAACATCTTCAAATTCTTTGAGTAAATCAGTGAGTGATTTTTGTTCCTTCGAAGATAGCCTGGAACCGATTTGAAACATGCGAGAATTTTTTCCTCATCTCTCAATTTTATTGAAATAACTTCTTCTTTTATTGGCTGAGCACGCCTTTCATTTTCCCTTTCGATTAGAGACTTAAGTTCTTTGGATATTTCTCCCTCGAACTCAGTCTCATCATCGTCAGGGTCAACACAATTTATTTCGGGAACAGCAAAGTAAGCGAAATCATAATCCATTTCATTCATGAAACCCTCTGGGGTGCGGTACATAGCAGTGGACTCAAACTCAAAAGAGAAGCGATAACATGGAGTGGCGTGAGGCACGACCTTCGACTCAAAGCTAGGTACAGACTCAGACTCAGAATTGGACTCAGACTCAGTGAAAGTGCCCGTGAATTTTACAACATGTGTGAAAGTGCAATTCTTATATCTTCCTACAGCATCCACAATCAACACGCTGGGGTCTTCAAGGGCCTCCTGCCCAAGCATCATCACTGCTGGCTCCTCTTTATCCTTACCTGTTAGATTGACCTCATCGAACATTGACATCAAGACCCCACCATCCAAAGCCTCCATCCAATCTGCTTTGAGTTCTTTCACCAATTTCTCCACTTTCTCATGTTCATCTTAGCTATCCCAAGCATCCTTAGCAAAGATTTCGAACCTAGGGTGCATCTCTCCACTTATTTTATTTACAAACGGCTCCGGCTGGCCGTGATATGGTGTATTTGACCCTTCTCTAACAAAGCGAATCTGACGGTTTGCGTTGCTACTTATCTCATTGGTCTTCCCCCTTTGCTTTGCATCTCCTTTAATGTAGGTTCATACCCCAACCCAAAACGGCCTCGCTGAGTAGGGAATTCTGGAAACTGAGTCACCCCCTGATGAGTTCGACCCAAGCCAGTGCCTGGCAGATAAGACATCCTTCTCATCATCTCGAGAGCAGTGGTGCTGATTGAAAAATCATCATCAATGCGGAGCGTGCACACACCGCCCGATGTATCAAAAGCAAAACCCCCAAGTTGGATATCATTCTCATCATGCATAATTTCTAACAGGGGTGCATTATCCTCGGCATGTGGAAGAATGCCCGTGTCTCCGTAAAGAGCAACTGTCCCACTTTCCAGTCCAAGCAAAACCTTTTGGTGCAGAGTGGATGAAACTGCCATTATATCGGGACGATACATCCAGGGACGTCCCAACAGTAGATTGAACGAAGCTAGAATCTCAAGTATATGAAACTCCATAGTCGATTTAAACCCTTCCACAACGATCTCCATTTCTACAGTCCCAAGCACACCGCGACGGGTGTTATCGTAAGCTCGAACAGTGAGATTAGACGGCGTGAAATCCTTTGGTTTAAGTCCCAAGCACTGAGCTGTTCGGAGAGGACAGACATTGAGCGCAGACCCGTTATCCACCAATACAACTGGGATCCATTTCCCCATGCACTTCATGGTGACATGCAATGGTTTGTTGTGGTCAGTTCCCTCGAGTGGTAAATCAGCTTCGGTGAAGGTTACGGTGTGCTTGGAAGCAATGATAGGTTTAGTAGCAATGGCGGCCATCATGGCTTCAGGGGTAGTGTCAGGGGCGATTGCCATACAAGACAGTGCTTGAGCGAGTTTCTATCGATGCTCGCTGGAGCTCATAAGCAACCCCTAAATGGTTAAAGCGGCCGAGGTTTTCTCAAGTTGCTTTTGGATGGGATTTTCTTCAGCTATTGGTGGAGGTTTTGGACAGGGCACACGGCTATTGGCAGCAGATGTGGCAGGGGACAGGTTGGCTGGTGGATCAAAAAGGTTTTGGAAATCAGTAGGATTGGCAATTGGGTCACTGGGATTGTTTGGATCACTTGGTGTAGCTGAGTTGTTTTGTGGTGCTGGATTGTTTTGTGGAACTGGGTTAACAGATGGCTGGTTTATGAAATTAGGATGTGGGTTAGAGGTATTCCCAGTGTACATTTGAGGTGGTTGATAAAACCGACCACTTCGCAGAAGGTGAAGAACTGAATCGAGGTCATCTCCCCACAAATCGGTGTAATTCGTGTAAAAGTCAACAAGATCCCCCTCCGCCTTTCTCTTTCCTTTTGCAATGCTGGCTTCTTCCAAACCCTTGGTAATTCCCTCCACAGTTGCCTCACTCCATACATCTCCATTTTCCATCGCTGTCTCGTTAACGGCCCAAACTTCGTCATTCCCAACCCATAGTGGTGAGAGTGCTATACCTTCATTCAGATTGGCCCACATATTAGCCACAACGTTTTCCTCTATCTGTTGTCCCCAAACATCGGGTAGTCCACCGTTCAACACCATGATATTACAATCCTCCGGGACTTGCACTTGAGGTGCCGGAAGATTTTCGTCAACTATGTAATCATAAGGTGTGAATTCTATCCCCTCCGTCATTCGATTTATGGCGTGTTCACTCATCATGGAGAAATCAGGGCGACCCTCCCACAACGGCATCATTGGAAAATATGTTTCATCAAAGAACATGGGGAGTGTGGTCCCATCTAAAGGATCATTGGGGTCCATGAGCTGCCACTCATTTGGTGAGGGATCCCATTCATCTTCCTGTGTGCCATCAGGTGCCACATTTTCTTCTTGCCAATTCTGTCCTTGCCCTTCTTCCACAGGCTGTTGGTTTTGCATCATAGGCAAAGGCTCAAATAGATTAGGAAGCGCAAATCCATCAAGCGGATCTGCAAACATCGGATCCCAAAGTTGATTAATCATGGCGTCAAGAGGGGGTCCTTCGTTAAGCTGTTCATTATGCGGCCAAACTTCTTCATTTGCCACATTATTGGCCACCATCTGCTCATACTCCCGAGCTTCCATAGTGTTGACACCCAATTTTGCCTCACCACTCGGGATTTTAACATTAAAATGACGCTGAACTTCACTGTATTTATCTCCGTGTCGCAACAAAAAATTTAGCTGTCTTTGGGTCGTGATTGGACACTTGCAAAGGGCTCAAGCATTGCGGAATATTGCATGTCGCACGAGCGTGCAACACTGGATCATTTTCCAATTCACACCGCCTCCCCACTGCCCGAATGTTGCTAATCAATTCCATTGATTATTTAATCAATGTCAGTGGACTGATTATTTATATGTCAGTGGAAAGGATAAAGCTGGGAAATGGAAAAACAAATGGAAAATCATGCGGAGTCCGGGTGATATCTTGTTTCGCCCCACAATTCACATGTCAAGTGCATAAATCACGTGCACTATACTATATTGTTCGGGGAATTAAAATAAGAAGTTTGACTGTTCCGGCGCTCGAATCGGACACCGTTTTGAACATCAGTCGAGAGCATCGCAGACCGGATGGAGCTGATTGTACAAACAATCCCAGTGGGGGATTTTGTTTGTTTATGCAAAATGGATTTCCCACTTGACCGTGGGAAATGGGAATTTAAAAAGGGGACGGCATTTCATGTTTTGGCAAGTGAAGTGCAAGCCACATGTCACTCTCTAGTGCATCCGATTATTCCCAGCTTCGATCTCAGCCGTTGATCCATCCCTTCACAATCCCATGTGCTCACCACACCTAATCTGGGCTCTCAATCAATTGATTTTCCATTTCAGTCGGTGGGAAATAAATATGCCGGCCCACTGACCGAAAATGTCAGGAGGGAAAATGGATGGGTTCAACTCCCTAATGCCACGTGTCGAATTCTTGTGCACCGGATCATTCCTTGTTTGGTCTCAACCGTTGGACTTTTTTTTTTTTTTTTAGCCTTCCGCGTGCGCGCTGCACCGAATCAATGTTCTTCTCAGCCGACAGTCTCTCACATGCCTATAAAAGGCAGCAGTTTCGCTGCAAAAGGGGAGGGATCGAGAGGAGGACAATTCCAAGGAAAGAAAAATATTGGTCATCATGCTACCTCACTGATCCATATTGAAAAGAAGGAAAAACCTCTGACTCCCCTCAATTCTCCTGCAAAAAGCCATGACCTTTCTCAAAAAAAAAAACCTCCTCCTAACCGAGAGATAAAAAAACCTTTTGTCTCACACCCCAAGCTAAAAAGCCGTGAGTAGAAAATCCCTCCAGTACTTGATACCCCTTTTCTATTTCCTTACACCAAAATTGTACGCAACAACGTTATCATAGCTCGAAAATAGTGTAATTAATTTAACACTTTTTCAAGTTATGATTTCGTCTAGCCTATAAATTTTGTCGTGTCCTCATGTAAATTTTCACCCAAGGTGAGCACCATGTAATCTAGCACAGGGGGCGTTCCCCCCTTTCAATTTCACTGTTAAAGGAAAAAACCAGACATTCAATATCTTTTCTTTTTTTTTTTTTTGTATATATGTAAATATTGTTTACGGAACCTCAAAGTAGCCTGTGACCGATTGATGGCGATTCTCAAAGTAGCCTATAAATCGAGTCCCGGCGATAAAGGATTCCGCTCCATTAATAATTGGAAGTAAGATTTGTAATTGGTCGGTTTTCCCCTGGCAAATCTTATTTCCTAAAAAAAAACAAAATCAATACATATGGATTTCAAAATAATTTTATTTCCTGTTTTCTTTCATTTTTATTTCTGCCAAGGATAATTAATTGAAAAGGCTAAAATTGAGAAAAAGCGCTGAACAGACGACGTGGGGTGCCTAACACCTTCCCCACTCGCAGAAAATCCCCGAGCCCATCTCTGGTTCCGCAAACCAATAAAAAGAGAGTCAATTTTCAAGCCCGTTTGAAAAAAAAAGAATTTGCTCAAACGGAAGAAAAATAAAAAATAAAAGTTAAAACGTTTTTCTTAAAGCTCATCTTTGAAAAACAGTTTTAACGGGTGACCTGACACACCCAATTTCAATGTTAGGTGGCGACTCTAAAATTTTAATAAAAGCGCGAGTCACAGCTGC
The DNA here is from genome assembly GCA_020921065.1 of Vaccinium darrowii. NCBI lineage: Eukaryota > Viridiplantae > Streptophyta > Magnoliopsida > Ericales > Ericaceae > Vaccinium > Vaccinium darrowii. Next base: position 24,282,349 of record CM037151.1, read on the forward strand.
AAACCTCATAATTCACAATCGTCGCATTTAAAAGTCATGGTTTTGAAAGCATCGCCAAAATGCCCACCGAAGTGGAGCAGGCGAGCGGCCGGTAAAAATCGGGGCGCGACACATAGTCATCATCAAATCACCCCATTCTTGCCATATAGTGGGGTCCAAATGTGCATCAAGAAAGCACGCCTCGTGTTCAGCTAGTATAGGTACAATGGGCTTAGGATCTGTTTCTGGTACAATGAACTGGCTCGGGTCAAATGGAGTGGAGTTTAGGTCCTTTTGGGTGGAGCTGAGGGTAATCAGGCCTATGTCAGCATTCCTTTTGTGTGCAGGCAAAGGGTTGGTGACAACATTAGGTTTTTCAGTGGGGTCTCGGATTTGTTTATTGTCGATGAGATCTTGAATCTCATGACGCAGTCGCTGGCATCTTTCAGTGGGGTGGCTAGGTGTTTGGTGGAAGATGCAGAAGGTGTTCGGGTTATATGACGGTGGGGGATTTTGTGGAGGTGGGGTTAGTTGGAGCGGTTTAATCTTTCCTTGTTGAACGAGTCACTCGAAGATAACGGGAAGAGGTAGGGGAAGAGGGGTGAAAACACGTCGTCCTCTTTGGTTTTGAAATGGTTGGGACAGGATAGCATTTATAGGTTCGGTTTTATGGGACTGGTGATTCATGGAGCTGGACGAGGTGTCGGCTGTGTAACTGGGGTTTGCATATAGGGATGAAGTGTTTCCAATGTAGTTGCGTTTGGGTTTAGGGACAGGATCTCCTTTCTTCTACACCCCACTCTGTAGAGCTTCCTCAATCGATAGACCCATCTCAAAATAGGTCTCAAAGTTGTGTGCTTGTGCCATTACCATGTATTGTGCCAAATCTGATTGAAGGTTCTTGGTTATGATGCGCATTTGATCTTTGTCACTGGGACGATCAGTCATCTGCGCAGCCTTTGCTCTCCATCTTTTCACAAAATTTGCAAACGACTCCTTTTCTTTCATCTTAATACTCTCGAGCTCACGGGTAGTGACTTTGAGTTGGACATTATACTCATACTACTGGATGAAAGCAGCCACCATTTCTTCCCAAGTCTGCCTCTTCGAGATATCAAGTGATAAGAGCCATTGGAGTGCGGGCCTTGTGAGCGTTTCATGAAACATTTGTGCCATGGCAGGCTCATCAACATCTTGCAACGAGAGAGAGCTCACATATGCCTGGATATGTCCTCTCGGATCCCCTGTTCCGTCAAATTTCTCAAAGTCCACATGTTTGAATTTTTTGGGGAGCTTAGCGCCCGGGAAGATGCAGAGTTTGTTCATGTCAAAGCCAGCGATGGCTCGCTTCTCACTTTTGGCAACAAATTCTTCCAGCTTAAATATCTTAGCTAGCATTTCAGCCAATTGAGGATTCTCAGGGGGAGGGGGTTGTTCCGGATGTTCATCATTAGGGATCTCTTGATTCCGAGCTCCGCCGTCAGGTATTTGCTGCTGAGGTGGAGGGAGTCGACTCTGAATGTTCACCATAATCGCCATGAGTTGGGTGACTCGGGTATCATTCCGGACCCTTTCATCTTGCATCTCCTTCCTCAGTTGCTCGAATTCATTAGGGGGATCTTGCTCCTGTTCAGCCGACATACTTGCTTCAGACTTTGGTGACAATGATCGAGACAATCTCTGTCCGGGAGGTCGAGTCCAAACAGGTAAGGTCTTCTTCTTCTTTGCAGGCCCAATGATTTAAATCTGATCATAAAGTAAAAGCCGGACTCAAATCGTCGCCTTCGAATATCAAGTACAAACGAAAGGGTGCCTATGATGCGTATGTCACTCCTCGCCCAAAATTAGTCCTATTTCTAGGCCTAAGGATTAAGCTACCGGTTTCGGATCTCACTTGGAACCGTTTGCTCAGAAGATTGTATCAACACCACGGGTAAGTCATTACTCGGTAGGTACGGCGTTTCAACCTCAAGCCTAAATGTTGATGCCGTAGCACTTTTCTTGACCATCCGAGACAAAGCAATGAGGTGTCGCCCTCCAGATACAAGCGGTTCCAAGGCTAGTCCGAAACACGGGTGGCCGTTCGGGCACGACCAACACCGGAGGTATCTCAAACTCCATGGATTTAAAGTCTCCTAGACTTCATGTACAACCTAGGGTTAGTCTACCGGATCCAAATCTCACTTAAGATCACCGCACAGAAGATTTTCCAACACCCCGGGTAGGCCATTACTCGGCAGGTTAAATTCCAAGCTTGTTGAAATCAGAGCCAATCACTTTTCTGGGCCATCCGAGACAAAGCAATTTGGGTGTTGTAATCCAGATACTAATGATCTCAAGGCTAGTTTGAATCACGGGTGGCCGTTTGGGCACGACCAACACTGTAGGTATCTCAAACTCCATGGATTTAAAGTCTCCTAGACTGAATTCGACAGCTTTGGAAGGTTGCCCCAATCCTCAAGTTTTCTTTTAAGTAACACGTCCTTGATATTGGATGATCGGATTTGGGAAATCATGATTCACACGAATTCCGGTAATGATCTAGATCAGATTCCTAAGAGCGATTGACCCTCCTCGGGCTAATGTCCCTTAAACCCGTCTAGATCATTATCGAGAACTTGACGATCCAAATTTTCCCATGTCCGGTCGTCCTAAAGACCAACTTGTAAGAACAACGTGCATATGGGATGCACGACTCATCATCGGGCCGAAGCAACCTCCTACTAACTATCGGGGACCTAATTCATGTTTAACTAACGATGCGTACAAAATACAGATGACAATATGTACAGATGCAAGTGCATGCATGTATGCAGCATGGCATGCTGAGAAAAGCAGTAACACGTAGCACGTAACAGGATGGAGCACACAATCCTAACTCATTGGTTGGTTATCTAACGTGGGGTTCTATGGTTGACTATGCAAAGGCCGGTTTTGGTTTAAGATGGGTACCCCGGACTCAAAGCCAAAGCTGTCTCCCACCGCCAAAGATCCCGCAAGGCGATGGTAATAGCGACAATTGTGACTTATCACGGTCGGGGGGTGCTGAGTATTTCGGGATTCCCCGTCACCGGCAAGCCGGTCGGGATTGCCGAAACACGCCAGCGGAGGCTAGCAACCATGCACGTGCAATGCAAAAAGTCCATAAAAACAATATTTTCAAAATCTTTTCGACATTTTTCAAGCTTAGCTCTCAATAATTAACATACATTTTAATAAAATCACACATAAGTGTAATAATACTAAAATATATATTAATCGTAATCCCCAGCGGAGTCGCCAGCTTGTGAACACCCCGCGGGGAATGCCCACGAAATCGATTGCGATTTGGATTTTGAAAATGATTTGATCGGTTGAATAGAGTCGCCACCCGGATTTGAGGACCTTACCCGAGAAACCATTGAAAAATGACTCTTTCGCCCTTGGGATAGAAAATGTTTTACCGGTCTTCAAAATGGAATTTCTCGGGTCTGGGAGCTAGGTTACGCGAGGGGAAGGAATTTAAAGCACCCCTCACGCCCGGCATATTCACCGGTCTCTACTAAATGTTTGAAAAGATTTTGAAAACATTGTTTAAACAGACTTCCAATACAGATTTATGCGAAAGCACTACAAATACATCAACAAGATAAATGAGCTATGAATGGATGCTTATGCAAAATGTCATGAATGAATGATTTGTATACAAAAAGATGCTAAAATTATACTAAAATGCCCCTAAAATGCCTCAAAATATCTCAGAAACTGATTACAAATGACCATCATAGCACACCTGGATAGGGTCCAGGCGCCTGGAAAGGGTGGGTCCAGGCGCTTGGATTGGATCCAGGCACCTGGAAGGAGTCAATCCAGGCTCCTGGATTGCCATCCAGACAGAAACTCTAAAATCCCATTTTTTGCAGAAATCAACTAATGCAATACTCTGATCAACTCACATGCATTCTGGAAAATGTTTTGATAACACCATAACAAGCTTGGCGCTCCTTATTTAATCCAAATGTGATGAGATGATACCAAAATGCAAATAGAATAATGACAATACTTATTTTAAACATCTAAAATAGAGAAATGCTCATGTAACATGGAAGATCTTGTCTTGAAATCTCAAAAATCAAATGCTCAGAATCTACAAATAACATATAAGCTCATTTAACCCACTTTCTCATATGTAACCTTTTTTTTAAAGCATGATTATAAACTTAAAATACTTCAAATGAACTTCTACATGAGGATCAGAACATGCAATGTAAAGAACTATAAGTCGAGGCATGCAAATGATGTACCAGAACTAGTCAAAATATGAAAGAAAACAGAAAACAAGTTAAGGGGAAAAGGGGATCCAGGCGCCTGCATGGGGTGAATCCAGGCGCCTGGACCCAATGCAGGCGCCTGGAAGGTGATGATCCAGGCGCCTGGACTGGGCTCTGATACACAAACTGATTTTTCTTTCTTGATGATTTCCAGACCTCTCTCAAACTCTCTACTGGTATAGAAGACCAATGAGAGCTTGATTAAGTCCCCCTCAGGGCCTATTTGAACAAATTGGCAGAATGTTTACCTTTTTGGCTTGATTAAGAACTTGAAATGTTTTTTTGAGTAGGTTTGGTAAGAATGTAGCTACTGGTTCTTAAGGTTACAGAGCTAAATGGGTGATTTATGGAAGCTTTAATGAAGTTTGGTTGATGGAGAAAAGTAGATGATGGGTTGATGAAGCAAAGAGATGATTTTTTTTGGGCTTGAAATGGGTTGGGTTTGAGAGATGATTGAATGAATTGAAGTTTCTGGAATAGTTTTGATAGAGTAATAGCAAAAGTAAGAGAGTAGTTCTTCCCCCCTGAAAATGGAAGAGGAGAGTTGGTTTTATAGGCAAAACAAGGGTTCAAAGAGGGCCACTTGGACCTTTTTAAGGAGTGAGGGATCACCTAGGGGGTTACATGTAGAGGTAATCATCCCTCTCACACCCCTCTCCAACTAATTCTGCAGAAAATCCCTCAAAGATATCGTTCCCGCCCACTATCAACTTAAACTACACTCAACCTGGATTGATATCCAGGCGCCTAGAATATGGAATCCAGGCACCTGGACTCCTTCCAGGAGGCTGGATTTGGCCAATCCAGGTGCCTAAAAGTGCAATCCAGGTGCATGTGTTGTGAAGTTTTGGGCAATTCCAGGATTTCAAGGGATATTTTGGTAATCTCATGGGAGGTTATTGGTGGGGTTTTTCAAGTTTTTGATCAAACCTTGTGCGTGCTCATTAGGCATTTTCATCATCGGGGAAGTTTCAGAATGCCAAAGGTCCGGATTGGGGTGTCTACAGCCTCTGTATGACTATATATGAGCATTGGGAATAGCTGTTGAGGATTAGGAAATGATTGTCTATGTGTTGGCCCCTAACCTTTATATTTCTTGGAAGAGTGAGGGGACAGAAATATCCTCTGAAATTATTAGTTTTTGTTGCTTCCAAATATTTGTATTTGTTGGACATAATTTTTTTTCCCCCCTTTTTGGGGCTTTCCTTGATGTCCTTTTTCTCTACTGGTTGATTTTCTATTCCGGTGGCAGCCCTGGGATGGAAAATGTATAATGTTTCTGAACATGGAAAGGCAGTAGCATATCTGATAATTGCTCCCCAATTGCTGGAAGTTAATCAAAAAGGACTTTGTGCTGTCGCTTTAGGAGGCTGAGGCCTGACTGTATGTTATGAACATCTGTTATGTTAATAGCTGAACGTGGACTCATCTTAGGTTTTTACTTTTAGATTCACGGTACCGAGTCATACCCACATTTTACAAATACACCTCTTGAACAACTTGACGTCATGTATAACAAGGGAGCCCAGCAGTTTGTTGTTGAACAGGGCTTGTATTACCCTACTACCACCAATTATGGGTACATTTGTGCAAGTAAGCTTATGCACTTGTCATAGGTAAGGATGATAATTTGTTCTGCCTCATTTCTGCAGTATTATATTTTTAACTTGGTCAGGATTTGAATCATCCGGCGATTGGGATGAACATCATAGAATTTTTGGTATGGATGGTCAAGAAGTTCTGTATGCAGTTAGTATTCTCTCTTGCACTTTCTTTGTATGCGAAATGAATAGGCTATTTCTATTAGCAACCCACAATTTTCTCCATACAACCCACTAAAAACTCCTCAATTTTTATTATTGTCTAAAGACTAAAATGCCCCTAAAAAAACCACCCCAAATCCCTCCTTCTTCTCTGTTGTTCCCCCTTCCCCATTTATCGCTTTATCAGCCATCACCGCCACCCATTGCCATTGCCATTGCCGCCACCCATCGCCACCAGTCATACCCCACCTCCATCCACCTCTCAGGTCTGAAAACCTTTAACCCGCTACCACCATTTCCACCTCTCAGGTCCGAAAACCTTCAACCGGCACCGCAATCGCCTCCTCCTTCCACCTCCTTCATTCAAAAAAATTTGGCCCAAAAACCACGACATTTCAAGTCCGAAAATCGACCATTTTTTCGACATTCACACCTTGAAAAATGACTATATTTTCGACATTCACACCTCGAAATATCTGCACATGTTCGACATTTGGATACCGAAGAAGGTACTTCAAAATTTTCATATTTTGACAACATACGTTTCGACAAGTTAATGTCGAAGTTCATCATAATTTCCGACAAACTAATGTCGAAATTCATACATTATTTCGACGTTTGGATACCGAAGTAGATACTTGGGAAATTATCCCGATTTCTTAATTTGATAACATACATTTCGGTATGTAAATGTCGAAATACGTCATATATTTTGACCAGATGTTGTCGAAATACGTCATATATTTTGACCTATTTGGCGTATTTCGACATTTACATACCGAAATAAATACGAGCAAAAATCCAATTTTCACAGTTTGCTACTTGCAGGGCCACACTGACAGACAGAGAGACGATGGTGGTGGTCGATCGGTGGGAGGGATGAAGGAAAGAGGTGATGCTTGACCGATGGGAGGGAGAGGGAGGTGGTGGTCGACTGGTGGGAGGAGGGATAGAGTTGGGTTGACTGGTTTTTCAAATTTTTTTAGGGAGAGAGAGGAGGAAGACGATGGGGAGGAAGTGTAATTTTTTAGGTTTTTGGGAGAGGGGTATTGTGAGAAGTGTAGGGGTATTTAGTGGGTTGTATGTAGTAAATTTGTTTGGGGAATTTTAGCTGTGAGTTGTATGAAGAAATTGGGTTGTATGGAGTAAATAAGGGATTGCGAATAGAATCGCCCAATGAATATTTGTTTCCTGTTTTTTTCTCAAAATTTACTTTTTCTTCTTCAGGGTGTGCAAACTGAAGGTTTGCCCTATGTATATTTTATACCTAGCTATGGATATGCACAGTCCCCGTACAATATGTACAACATGTACATTCCTGGTGCTTTGATAGGAGTCGATGGCCAATTTTATTATGCCCTAACATTTTTATTTATTTATTATGATTCTGTTTAAATTGGGTGTTATGGTCAGGTCCTAATTATTTATTTTGTGCACATTATGGGTAATATTGGTACGATTGTAATTCTTGGAGTGTTGGCAAATTAGTGGAACAAAATTATTTGTAGAATTTTAGGTTAGGTTAGATTATAAGATAATACTCCTACTTATTTATTTAAATTTATTTGCTTGTCTAGCTATTTTTTAGGGCTCGTGGCCTTATACCTACTTAGCTATTTTATTGGGGTTAAATGCCATAATGGGTAGTTATAGAGTTTCACTTATTATTAGATATTGATACTTTTATTAGGGTTATTATTAAGTGTGTTTTTGAAAGAGCCGCAGTACGGCAGCAATTAAGGTTTCGGAGGTGGTCTCCTTCGTCATCTTTGAGGTAATATTTCGTCATGAGTTCCTTCTTCTTTTCTTTTTCGATTTTTAAGTTCATCAAAATAATGGAGACTGGTTTCTAGTTTCATGTATTGGGTGGTATTGTGTACTATGGAGAAAAAGGGGGGGGGGGGGGGGGGGGGGGGGGGGGTGAGAGAGAGGGAGAGAGAGACAAGTAAACGGGAAGATGGGTTAGTGGCATTTTTGTACTGTAGAAGAGAGACCAAGAATTAGATCGTGCATGTGTGCAATTGGACCGAGTGAGGATGAGATTTGTGCATGTGTGCTAATTGGACCGAGTGTGAATGAAATCTCTCTCTTTGGTAATCACAATTGTGAACTTCATCATTATTTTCTTAAAGGAGGCTTGGACTATATTGTTAGCAGACTTGGAATCATTATACATGAATTATTAGTTTTAACGTAGAAGATTATTTTGGTACTAGCAGCTACTCCTAGTTGGGGTTAGGATATAAGTTTTAGATTTAGTAGTGCAGAGCATTTTAATTCATATGGTTTACATTCGGATTAGCTTGTCATTTGGTTTGTTCATTTTTTTTTAATTTTATATACAGATTAGCTTAATTTTGCGTATTTGAGTTGCATTGCCTTTGGACCCATGTGAGTGGTTAAGCATGCTACGTATTTTCAAAAGTCCCAGAGTCCCATAAATTATTCTTTTAGAAAACATTCTTTACTGTTAATTGGATCACATGATTGCTTACATTTGTTTCTTAAAATTGGCATGCGGTGAATTTTCTTGGAACTAGTATTTGTTCTAAAATGATCTTTTGGTGAGAACTTGATGGATATTATTGGGAACATTTATTATTGGAAGTCCAGGGAAATTAATCCTTTTTGTACGAGTGACTTTGGCCATTAGGGAAGAGACCGTGTTCTGGCTGGTGACTCTAACGCTCAACGGTTGATTTTGACCGGATCATTCTTAGGGAAAAGTTTCACAGGCTGCCTACTCATGGTGACCCTAAGTTTCGATATTGGATCCAATTATTATGAGATTTTTATTCATTGGCACTTGGTACTAATTGGTATTGGTTGTGGTTCCCCATTGTTGTTGGATATCATATTGTGATCATCAAAAAGACTTGTTATTGGTAAAAAAATTTATTGATATAATTTATTGTTTTGTGGTACACCTCGTATGCCAAATTATATTTACATGTTAAAATATTTTTATCCCTGCGTTAGAACTTTATTTATTATACATGATTTGCCATTCACTGAGCTTGACAGCTAATGGATTTAATCCACCGTCATTTTCAGGAAAATCGAGTCGGTAGATGAGGACTCTGGAGGCGTCTGGGGGAGTTACTGTGTCGACCTCCATAGGATGTTGCATTCAAGTTTTATTATTTTATTTATTCGCTTCCGCACTTATTAAACCTTTTTGATACATCGCATTTTTGTTATCATTGGTTAATAATTTTTATTGTTTGGTTCATGGGATGGTGTTCCCCATGCTTATGTTGAGACATATTTGTTTTGATTTTGTAAATAATAAAGAATGATCATTTAGTGGTATGTGGCCTATTTTATTTTATTTTAGGTTTCGTGTCCATGTGTTAGTCTTGTGGTTCACGGCCGGTCATTTTCCATTTTGGGGTGTGATAAATTTGTGACGCAGCAATATTACACCATCTCATCTTATGAAAACCCTTCGTCTTCACCTGCATACTTCCCTATGGTTGTCCAATCAGACCCAGAGATCATCTCAAGTAGCACAACATAACCCTTCTTAGTTACTGGAGCATTTACTACGTATCAAGCTGATGGCCCAGGTGTGAAAAGTAACCTGTCTTGTGGTTCAGAAGGCCCTAGAGCTAATGTTGAACCAAGTAGCACATGGAAGTGTAAGTATGATTTATGGACTGGTTGAGCGAGTATTTAGAAAGAAAGTGGTGTACTTGAGCTCAAAGTGATGATTTTGGCTAAAGACACGTGTTTTGATAGGTGGTACGGATTTTGATCAAGATGATCGAAATGTACGAGTAGGAACTGGGTTTGTAGAGTGAGAGAATGGTTGTAACTTGTAATAATTGGTAACCCGAAAATGGGTGTAGGAGGTGGTTTTTATAGAAGAAAATGGGAGGGAAATTAGTTTTTGATTTCTAAAAATGGGTTTAAGGTTTATTTAGAGGTCACATTAGGGGTTAATAACGTGTGAAGTAAGTTATTTGGCAGTTAAAGGGGCGCCCCCGAACAGTGGAATCTCATCATTGCTATAGAAAGATGCTCCACATAAAGCAGTTATGTGCAGAGGGTTTGAGCACTCAAAGGGGGTCCTAAGGCTTTGAGCGCTTAAAGGGATTTTGGCACTTGTGATTGGTTTGGTTTGTTTTGATGGTTTTATGCTTTTTTGGCTATTTTGATAGGTTCAAGGTAGTTTTGGAGGGGCTTGGCAAGTTCAAGCCTTGTTCCGAGCCTCAAGGTACACATTGTTGGTCCATTTTATCATCAAGGATGCTCAAGTGAATTCCTGGGTCAAAATTGGGGTGTCTACATGCTTGCGACCTTAGATTGTATCGTAGATGGTGTTGCCACAAGCGTAGGACTAGGTATCACACAGCCGGGTCGAATCTACAGGTACCGAATGCACCTTGCGTTAGTTGACTTGCAAATGAAGTTATTAGCCGTAAAGCGGCAAACTGATTTTGTGGTTTGATTAGTGGAATTCTCTCGACTTCGAGAATGACTCGGAAGATTAAAACTACTAATTAAACTAAGGCAAAATCTAGGAGATTTTAATAAAATGACCAACGCTTCGTTCTTCTCTTGATTACTGGCTTGGGACATTGTCAAATGCTCCCGAGCGGAAGATTTAGAGCTTAAAACCATTTGACTAGAAAAGGTATTTAACAAAGATTAGGGTTTTCCGATTTAGTTGGCAAACGATTAAGTTGACATCGCCCAAAGCATCCCACGTGCCAAGTAGTTAAACCCTTGGCTACGTGGGATCAAAGGGGTAAACAAACTCAAACTTTGGTACATAAAATAAAACCCTAAATCTTTGATAAACAAGAAATGTATGCCTTTTTATGAGATAGGTGGATTAAACCCAAGTCATGGAGTGTTAATCACCCCATGACTAAGCCTATGTAGAGTACTCACTCATTATACTAGAAAACAAGCCTAGGAATTTGAAGAAAACTAAAAACATGATTAGTACTCTTAAAACTTGATTTTTAGTTAAGAGTCTAATTTTGCCTACCACATTAATACTTGATAAACTCAAAACAACACTTAGAAACTAGAGTTTTCAAAGGAATTAACTAGAAAAACACAGAAATTAAATACTTGATGAAAACGAAAATAAACTAGATTTATAGAGCGATCTAAGTGCGAGGAACAAGTTTAATAAACGAGAAAATGATGGGAAATGAACACTTACACGGGAAAGCTAGAGAGAGAGAGAGCTTCACAACTCTCCAATGGAGGAGAGAGGGAAGAGCAACTAAAAGACTTAAAGTGAAAATAAGAGATAAGAGAGAAGGAGAGAAGAGAGATAGCCTATATACACATTTTCTCGCTCCACTAAAATATCCAAAAAGCTCTCACAAAGAGCCAATTCATTCCATAGAAGGAAAGCCCAAAAAGGTGATTTAATTTGCTGCCCAGACAAGATCGGATCGATCCACCATAAGGTTGGATCGATCCAAATGGCTCTGATGGGAATTTGGATGAGTTGGACAGTGGATCGATCCAAACTCTGTTTGTTCAGGCAGATTTTTGACCCAACTTTGCGGGCATGCCTCGGCTTCGTCCGAACATGGAATGAGCCGATTCTTGAACCGTTGGAAAGCTCTATGAGTCTACTTTTAAACCCAATTGACCTCATATTCATAGAATTTGTATTTTGAGATAAATGAGTCTTTTCCTATCAGTGTGTCAGATTTCCTCGAGGCTCATAGCTCCATTTTCATGCTTCTTTGCTCCGGACCTTCCAAAGCTCCTCGAATTGACTTCTAAGCTTAGGTAAATGTCATCCAAGGCATTAAGGGTTTTTGGGTACTTCAGGATACAACTGGAAATTATTTGGAGCTTTGGACACACCTTTTAGCTCCTATTTCCTGAAACTCATAAAAACACACCTCGCGCAAAATCAATTGTATAAAGCCAAAATATGCAAGTGTGTGATAAAAATGAGCTAGATAAACCCAGATATCTACAATATTAGTGGCTTATCACACCCCCCCAACTTGAACTTTGCTTGTACCAAGAAAATAACTCTAAAACTAAACTAACGTATGCTATTCATTCTCCCCTACCAATTAAGAAACGGTTCACATGCTCAAAACTTAGTAAACTAGTAAGAGTTCGAATTTTTTTTGAGAAACACGGTGCCGACTCAACTCACACACATCTCATGAACAAGGTTGAACAAACTCTTATAGAAGGGACGCATGAGCAAAGCCACTGCAAGGAGTTTCGATTCCAACAACTCACAAGGCTAATCGCTCAACCAAAGATCACACTCAAGCGAGGTTTCATATCCCATGACAAGCTCGAAAGGATAATGCGATAACCAAAGATGAAAATAAGTTATGCATGCTATTGATAACGAGCTAGGATAGCAATTGACGACTATTATTCACAAGTAATGAGCAAGTTAAAACTAAAGTGCAAGAACTATCTAATATGCATGACATGGAGTCACAAGTGTACAAAAGCTCAACTAAAGACTTTATTAACTTAAAACGACATCACTTACCATCTTCCTTGTCGTCCTCCTCATCCTAATTATTCAACTTTCCAGATGTCTCACCAAACCTCACAACAACAGTAATCAACTATATTCTAATTCTTCTTTGGCTCTTTCACAATATACTTCTTTTTTCTATTTTTTTTTCTTCTTAGAGAGAATTAGAGCCACAAGAGGTAACGTCTGCAGTGAGAGAGAGAGAGAGAGAAAAGAAGGCCAATTTTGGATTACAGAGGTGAGAGATAAAACTTTGGGACATTTGGTGTAGACACCCTAAAATGAGACTCCCTTACACGTTTGTATCTCTGATGATGAAAAGAAATTCTCAAAATGCCTCTCGGAACAATACCCTCCAAAGTTAAAGGAAGTCTACATGGTCAACGGTGTCGTACGACACTCAATTCTCATGCACAGTGCTTCGTCATTCCCGTACAACATTGCTTTTTGACATTGACGGTGAAATTGTGTCGCGCAGCATAATTTTTGCACTGCACGATACAGTTTCAGTGCCACACGGCACTGTCAGGCATCAGATTTACTTTTGCAGAACAGACAGCAGCTCAATTGTTGACATTTTGCCTCCCTTGCTTATCACGATTTCTTGCAAGATGAAAAGGCTAGGCCATAGCCATCATTACATGAAGTGGGCAACAAGTTTACTTGGTGAGCAATCCCATTCCCACTGCTATAAAATCCCAATCGGTTGGGAAGAAAAAAAGAATGAGAAAAATCAGAGAAAAATCATGGCAAACCTCTCCTATATTCTGTCCAAGGCTCTACCCATATCCTAAATCACCTACTTCTATTACTCTCCACCTCCAGGAATACTCCCTAAGCCTTACCAAAGAAAGCCTAGTCAGAAACCCAATCGGAATCCCCGATACTTTGTTCTGGCCCAAAATCGTTTTACGGTTGTTCCTTATTCCGTTAGCCCTAGAAACCAAGCAACCTCACTGCTGTATTGAAGCAAGGTCAAAAGCACTAAGGAGGTCCAAGCCGATATCAGAAGTTCTAGGAGGGAACTCGTTCCAGGAAGCTCTGTTCCGGAATTTCCGTTTTCGCGCCAAAGCCTATGGCTTTGGAACTCTGAGGGGTTATGCTAAGCACAAGGTAATTTCTCTATATCACTCTTGTGCTTGGTAGATTAATGTTCCAGTAGGAATGATAAATCGAAAACCTCCCCAATTTCGCCAGATGGTAAAATTATTGGATCATATGGCCTAATCTCTTGAGGAGGGACATTTTAATACAAAAAACATGGCTTTCAGGTTCCAAAATAGTTAGTTTTGATCAAGTTTCATGCTTTGAATGTGCCTTCATTTCATTTCTGTTCGAAACCAAGTTTTCAAACTGTTTGTAGAATAAACAGTGCTATACGGCACTCCTTCTGTACCACACGGTACACTTGGAGTGCTGTGCGACATTCTTTTGAAAATCTGATCGTTGGTTGTGTGGGTAGTATCGCGCGGCATACCTTCTGTGTTGCACTGTACACTTTGAGTGCCGTACGATACTTTTTTTTCAAATCCAAAATCTGAAATCATTTTCCTCTGTGAACAGTTTGAAATCATGGTTTTCTGTTCAATTACTTGATGTGCTGATTACCATGTTATTTGTTGTTTATTTTTCATTATTATCATCTGCTTTGCACGACTAACTGTTTATTTGATAAAGTTCAGCATTAAAAAGTTTTCTAAAAATTCCACAAATATTTAGAAAAGACCAATTTTTAATCGGGCGAGCGGGGTGCCTTAAAACCCTTCCCCGCTCGTAACCTGGCTCCCGAATCCAAAACGAATCTCTAGTTTTCAAATTATTTTCTAAATCATTTCCTAAATCATCTTCAAATTGGTTTCTTGAGTCCTAAACCATTTTCCAAAAACCAGGGTGGCGACTCCTATTTTTCAAACAACAATTTTTTCACAACCGGTGGAGCGACGTCCATATTTGGGTTTATCTATTGGAAGAAGAAGAAGAAGAAGAAGAAGAAGAAGAAGAAGAAGAAGAAGAGAGAGAGAGAGATTACATAAGATTTTTAGATTTTTTCTCAACCCTCCAACTTTCACATCATTTAGATCAACCCCAATTACATTAGGAAATCACAACACACTCCCTTAACATCCCTCCAAACATCCGGCTCCCTACGATTAGCAAAAAAATTGGATTCGGACTAGGTTCAAAATAAGGATCAAGGTGACCCATATGTGGTATCATAACAAAAATTGCCTTGAATCACTTCCTAAATACGCCATGGACTCCAACATGATGCATAAAAGATATCAAAAGATGTTAATATGAACAAGAGATGATATGAATCTAAACTAAAGGGTAAGAGATGAACAAAAAGCATGAGATATGACAAAAATAAACCTCAACTCAATGTGGTGATTCACTCACAAGTACTTGGCAAAATTTGTTCAACAAAGTTCATGCACATGTTCATGAAATGAGTTTGGCACACTAGACACGCAATAAACTCTTGCCATTTAAGAAAACCTTTGAGCATATGAACCGTAACTACGAGATAAAATGCTAAATAAAGGGAGAATTACACAAAAAAATTTCTAAGGAAAGTGAAAAGTGCATTTGATATGTGCAAAGTGTACTAAATTAATCTAATCCTCTCCCCCCAACTTGAAATGTGCAGTGTCCTCAATGCATGAGGAACAAAAATAAGGAGAGATAAGGATCACAATGGGAAGAGCAATCATACTATGAAGATCAAACCACTTTGAACTCTTTGTTAAGAATTGAATTTGACCAAGCCACAAGATAAGTACTTTAAGCACAACAATAGCCAAATTCGTTTTAGAATTTTAAGTCCCACCAAGTGCATAGCCCAAGCAAAATCAACTTTCAAAGTGTTGACAAAATCCACTATAAATGGATGGTAAACCAAATCAAAATCATCAACACCAAGAAAATCAATTAGCTCTACAATCGGTAACTTCTCAAAAATAGGCGCATATGCATCTTGCTTTTCTAACAAAGAGTATAAGTAATCCACCTCTGTGTCCATTTCTGTAGCA
This sequence comes from Vaccinium darrowii, assembly GCA_020921065.1. NCBI lineage: Eukaryota > Viridiplantae > Streptophyta > Magnoliopsida > Ericales > Ericaceae > Vaccinium > Vaccinium darrowii. The sequence goes on from CM037151.1 coordinate 24,297,920, forward strand.
GTAGGATATTTTTCAAATGGATCATCACACAGAGGGGGAACTTTTGGTCTATCATGCTCATCACAAGATATAACAAGAAAAATTAAAACAAAATATACAAAAACTAAAATATACTAAAAGAAACGGAATACTTACAGTGGTGTGATGCGAGTTTGCCTCGCGCCTCACAGCACAAGCATGTGTAGCCACCTAGGTGGTAACTCAACACAAGAAAAGGCAATCCAGAATTATAGGCAACTAACTTGATGCAGCAGATCTTTGATATCAACCGAGCATTTTCTCTGATTTCAAACGAAACCATCCTTCAAAATTAGCAATTAACAGCAGCAACAGAGAGGTGATAGCAGCAATAGCATTAGCAGGAAGTAGAAGCAAAAGCAGCAGCAATAGCATGGGCAACCTTCCACTCATCCAGACACTCTCGACTCCCTAACAAATATACCATTAATTGTGAGGAACCTTGGACCCTGAATGAAAATCATTAACTGTCTCTCTCCAAAGTGAAAAATATGCTATAGGTTATGAATAGTTACTTCTCAATTCCAATAACCTAAAATGCATATAGGAGTTTGGTTGGATGGACAAGACTCTTGGGATGTAACCCTAGAAGTTCAACTCTTGGCAAATACCAAGGCCCTTGCTCTTCATCCGTTATTGGAGTTTGGGGCCCTTAGTACCCTAGGTTTGGATGTTGATTCACCAGGACTTAAGAAGGCATAATCCGGTCGGTAAATACAACTGTTCGAGGGGGTAAAAAAATCACCATGTTAAATACAATTAATTGTTGAAAAACTTGCGGAAAGATCCTTACATAAATACAACTCTTGCACATCATTATATCATTCCCTACTCATTCATCCTTCTTTGCCTAAATCTCAGCTTCTGGGATTAAGTCAAATAGTATGATAAGTGTATGTCAAATATGACACTAGTTATATCCATTATGAAAACTACAACTCTTGACATCATTATATCATCCCCTACTCATTCATCCTTCTTTGCCTAAATCTTAGCTTCTGGGATTAAGTCAAATATGACAAGTGTATGTCAGATATGACCTTATAATATATACATTATAAAAACTTGTGTTGGGAGAATATTACTACTTGAACCCCATTTTATTCTTTTCTGAAATTTCTATCCTTTTACCACAAGAACACAAGGAAATTCAAACACCAGAACCGCAAGAGCTCTTGACGGATTCATTGACAAAACTTCCCAAACCTCACCATGCTATACAAAACATAGTACAAATCGTTGCGAGTACAAAACTATGTGAAATACTAACCTCCTTCAAGTTGCAGAAAACCTTCAAACACAGCCATAACATAATCAAATGCTTTAACAAGCGAGTGAAGTGAGGATTTGCCTTCTCGATCCACAATTTCTGCATAGTTCCCTACACCAAATCCATCACTTAATACTTCAGTCAAACCCAAAACGCCAAAAGCATATACAAAATCAAGACAAGTGACTAATCAATGTGAAGCGAAGTCCCACATCGCCTGATTACCAAAGTAATATGAAATATATAAGCCTGAGGGCACCCTCACTTTTTGGGGCTGAGTTCTACCCAAGACTGTGTAACAATCAAAGCACTCTCTCTCTCTCTCTCTCTCTCTCTCTCTCTCTAATGCCTGGTAATGCATTTCATTGTTCAAGGAAATAATGTTTATGGAAGAGAAGGGGTGATATTTCAGCCTTCCTCATCAAAAGAGCCGGCTGAAAAATCATATGTTTGGCTTCCAAGTTCTCTGTTTGCATGAATAACTCTGAATTATATTTGTACAAGAAACCTTTTTTTCCCTTCCTTTGTGTAAGGACCCGTGTAAAAAAATCACTTTTTAGAGAAGTTTCAATTTGGCCGATAAAAGTCCCGGTAATTGTTCCCTAGATTTTTCTAATCACAACGGTATAATCGGAAGTTATTTTTTAATAAAGCAAAATCATCTTTCACCCATTTTCTTCGGAGAAAAATGTGCCATTTTTCGGTTTTGTACTAAAAGTGAGGGGATGAGATTTTGATGTGATTAAAATTTTAAAATTTTGGAAATGCCATTGTTTCCAAATGGGGGGTACTTCCTTATTTTCATAAATAAATTAAAGTAAAGAAAACTCAAAATAGTTTTCTTTACTTAAGTTTGGTTTATGAAAACAAGTATTGTGGTCACATATTATATGCACAAGTGACATTTGGATGTGTAGTGTAATTAGAGGGATCTAAGTGTAGTGTATGGAGGAAGTTTGCTCAAAACATAACACCCCTCTCCTCCCTCTCCACCTGACAATCCCTCTCTCCTCTCTCTCCTCCATTGTTACAACCCTCCAAACTCAAATTACTCCCTCCTCACTCAACCACTTCAAGAACCTAGGCCGTTTTTGCGTTTTACGCACTCTACGGAGCTTGGGTTGCAGTGTATTCGCACCGAGAGCTCCACATTCGGGATTTTGAAGTTTCTATGCTTAGGGTTTCATTCATCTTCCATTTTCAAGCAAAACCTTGAGGTAGGGGAATAATTTCTACTCTCTCTAGTTGTATGCTTGTGATTTATTGCATACATCTTGTTCTTGGCCTCAATTTCATTGGAATTCATGTTTCCCCAATTGTGTGGGTTTTTCCCACTTTGATTCTTTGATCTATGAAATTGCTTGTTGTTTGGTAAAATTGGGCGTGAAATTGACCTCCCTCCATGTTTAATTGTTACCTAGCATCTCTAATTTGAACCTAAGATATCTCATTTGTGATTGGGTTGAAATTCCACACCCTAAGGGTGACAATCTGCACTATTACTGTTCATGTATTGCTGCCTCTGTAATTTCCAGCCACTGCCCCTGTTTTTGGGGTGATTTTCGGTCACCCTTTGATGTCCATTTGGTCACCGATCGCTTATTCCTTTATAAAATCGACTTTTGGCATCACTTTCAACCATGTTTTGACTCGAGAACTATGATTTTATAAGTAAATATGTCATCTTATCTCACATGAACGTTTGTTGGCTTTTAGAAAGCGTGTATGGGTGTGTGTGTCACGCCCTCAATTTTAATAACCAAAATACAATTAATATCCATGTAGGATAAGTCAAAAGTCATTCACATCTCCATTGAAAAGTCAAAGTCAATTGTACAATCCCAAAGTCAAAGTTTAAATGAGATTCTAGCTAAGGGTACCCGTACCCACATTCATGACTATCAAAAGTTTTAAAGTTATTACATAAGTTGAAATAGTCAAAAGATTGAGGAATTTAAAGTTACAAAATCATCTCCCAAAATATACTAAGTATGAAGATGAGGAAATAACTTCATGATCAATTAATCCTCATGACATGCATCCACACTTCAAGCATCCATCTCATGTACCTTGCCGGGTACCTAAAAATGATAAGTTTGGCTCACTAGCCCAGTAGGAAAACCATTCTACTAACGCTAGGTGTATCGAGATGATATGAACACCGGAACATGGAATGACTTGAATGAGATGAGCAATGTATAGTATAGGAAGTTAAAAATAAGTTCTAAGTGATCACAAGGTACCCCAATGTCTAAAGTTTATGCCAATGTGTCCAAAAACGCGTTCGTAAATCCAATTTTCATTAAAACACCAAAGTAGTTATAAAACACTTCATTTCCAACATTTCATAAAATTATCTATTTGTCTTTAATAGGGAATAAATCCCTTTGCCAGATTTCATGGGCTCCGAACACCCCTGCTGAATTTTGTGGGCTCCGAACACCCATGGCTAGGGACGCACCAAAAGGTGGCCCTAGTATTCATAGTCATCATTCTCAAAACCTTTACATGTATCACATTTCTTTCAAAATGCCACAATTTTCGCCAAAAAAGTTAACCGATTAAAAAATAGTGCATGTCCAATAAGCGTAACGAAGTGTTCAATAAAATCACATGTCAAAATCTTAGTTTAAAAGTTTCAAAGTGAGTTTGAGTGTTATCGTAGTGTCAAAGGTCGATTATAAGAAGATATGAGTGATCGGGGACCAAATTAATATCAAAGGATGGCCGAATACCACCTAAATAACAAGGGCAGCAGCTGGAAAATGTGGAACAACAACATATGAACAGTAAACAGTGCAGATTTTCACTTCAAAGGTGTGGAATTTCAACTCAAGTGCATATATGAAGTTTTGAGCTAAAAATTGAGTTTCTAATCAACAAATAAGCTTGGAGGGAGAGTAATTTAACATCCAATTGAGGGATTCAACAACCCCAAACATAGATCAAAGCTCAAACTTGAACAAAACCCATTTTCATGGTGGAAAACATGATTTACAAGAAATTGGTGAGCAAGACGAGTATGTGTAACAAAATCAACAATATACAACTAGAGAGAGTAGAAATGTGTCCCCTACCTCAAGGTTTTGCTTGAAAATGGTGGAAAGATGAAACCCTAGGTGGAGAAGTCTTCAAATCCCGAAATCCAAGGGAAAATCACAAATCCAATGTGTAGATCTTGAAGTTTTGAGGTGGATTGAGGTTAAGATCACAAGGTTTGAGTTAGAGGTAGAGAGAGAAGGTAGAGAGAGGGTAGAGAGGTGATTTTAGGGTTAAAAATCGGGTTTAGAATGAAAAAGAACCAAAGGACCCCTTTTTATAGTGTGCTGATCGCTCACAAAAATTTTCAAAAAACTACACTAGATACCGGTAGTGAGAAAAATGGGATACAGGTATCCCTGAAAAAAAGTTTCTGTTCGGGAGATACCGGTAGTGAGAAAAATGGGCTACCGGTATCCCTGGAAAAATTCTGAGATTTCATTCTACTACCACCAATTTGACCCCCAATCATTTCTAACACATCCTAAACACCCTCAAGCCATGTTACCACGTCATGACACGTATCTCTATCCTCCACCAAACCCCCGGTACAAAACACACACTCGCCTGTACAACTAATTCAACGAAACGTTACTTAGAAAAAATATAGAATTGAATTTACGGGTCTTTACAGTGTGCGTAGCACATTTTGTCGAAAGGTGTGAAGTGGTGAAATGAACTTGGAGAAAATGGATTTTGAATGGAATATTGAGAAATGAGACGTTTCAAACCAATGTCATCATTTGACAAAAATTTTTTATAAAGGCGCGCGAAGCCTATGGAATCCGACAGGGGCACGCGGGGCCTACAGAATCAGGCAAAGGTACACGGAACCTATGGAATCCGGCAAAGGGATTAAATCCCTAGTATTAATGAAATGGTGATATTTTTTTTTGTCAATGCAAGAAGTAAGAAATGAGATTTTTGGAACTATCCATCGTGTTTTTTTGTTAAAACTTGATTTTTGGGGCTTGTGTGGTAAACTTGGATTGTTGAGTAAAATGAAATGGATACTAGGGTAGTGTTTGAATACTTGGCAAATCATTGGAGTACTTTGATGTTTTTAAACCCTTTCACTCATGATTCGGTTATCGTCACTCACATTGGTGTATTCATTTGATATATCTAGCCTCCATGTGCATGCATCATATTCATACACCTAGCGTTAGTAGAATAGTTCTCCTACGAGCGCGTGTGCTCACCCTATCCCTTTTCAGGTACCCAGCTTTGATCGTGCATGGTTTGAAGTGCATGACTTGGACGATGAGCATACATAACGTGGAGTTATTTTATTCATCTTCAATGCATTAACTTTTCTTTTGGGGAGATGATATTGTAACTCTAATCCTTTCTCTATCTTTTGACTATGGATTTGTAATAACTTATGGGATGTTATTTTGATTTCACCTTTGGGGCAAGGGTGCCCAAACTTTATTATTTGATTACACCTTTGGGGCAAGGGTGCCCAAACATTTGATAGCCATTGGACTAAGGATGTACTCTAATTTATAGAAATCTTTATCTTTTAACTTACTTACTGTTTGAGATTCTTTTATTTATGTTTTGTAAAAATGAGGGCGTGACACTTTGAGTGGAAAAAAGTAAGTGTCTAGGTAACAAAATATCCTAAGGGCATCATTGATTAACAATTAGCAAAGACTAAACTTTTTGTTCGTTCCAAATTACATACATGTTCATCACAAATATATGCCAATTCTCTAATTAAACAATATCCTAGGCTACTCATTAGGGAAAAACCTAAATGGAAGAATAGCAATGACCAGTTGAGGACAAGTGTTATTCATTAGTTATTGATCACGAGAATGAAGTCATACCTCAATTTGTGCGGAGCTTGCCATCCTCCGCTTCTTTCCATGAAGAACAAAAAATGAAGCTCTAATGAAGTTGGGGAAGTGGTTAAGGAAAAAGTCAAGCCTTCTGGAAGAACCTCATGATGTGCATACACCGGCATATAGCATAAGTGAATGATGTTCACTCAAGGACAGTGTTAAGTTAAATGCTTTTTATTTTTTGTCTCTTCTTTTTTCATTCTTTTTTTCCCCTTTATATGCACTCGAGCTGCTCAACCACATTAGATTGATGGAGCAATTTAAAGAACATAACTCATATGAAAAGAAGATAAATGGTAAATGATCATATGATTAGAAGACAGTTTTAATTAAATAGACGAATACACATTGCTTTGTTAACACGGAAATGATAACTTACCTTGTTAACATATTCTTAGAGTAATTATAGATCGGAGTTCTGTTTGGTTGAAACTAAATATAAAATGAAATATCGCATCTTTTTATCAACAAAGAGGAAGGGAAGAAAATCAAGAACCAACACTTCATACTTTAACTTCGCCACTATTTTGAATTTCATTCCTATGCTACCAGGATTTTTGCCTACAGATTCCACAATAAGGTGCCAAATGGGATTTTTATTTGTTGCCCATGTATTTTGGAAGCTCGATTTTTAGTTACCCAGAGACAAAGAGGTTCCACTCAGACACCAATAGATCACATATTGAGCAGAATCCAAATAGCATAAGTTTGCATCGATCCAAAATCATCTATCTTAGTTCTATCAAACAATTAATCGAACTCATATGAAGTACCAAATACTGCTTCCAATCAATTACGGCTCAAAAGCTTGCTTTGCCATTGGAATGGTAGAAGGAAGAAAACACTGAATAATTTCACCTGGTTGAGAGAGAACAAAGGGGATAATAAATATTAGAAGCACTCAATCCCACACAAATAATGAGACATCACTGCTACGGAAAATCAAAAATAAATTCTATGAAATCTAGAGCAATGTAAGGGCGAGACAGAGAACCAATTGAGGTGTTTATCAAGTTTACGTGATCAAATGAGCCATAACAACACTGGGTACTACATACAATTATCAACAGCTGAAATAGTGCAGTAATGACCCACAACTCCCTAAACTAAATCTTGTTTGCGACTTCTTTCCATCTTGCATGAACAACAGAAGAAAATGAAAACCATGCAAGTCTTAGGAAGCTGGAGAAAGAGAGTTAGCAGAGGAGTTAACTTTGAAGGAGAGGGAGAGATTGATGAGCCTTTAGCTTCAAATTTGTGAATGAAATATGCATTGAAAATGGCCTCCCCTTTTATTTTCCTCTCTTTGTTTATTACATATAAATGATTCTATTTGATTTTGAGAGACGCAAGTGTTACACGGTCTTGGGTAGAACTCAACCCCAAAAGCTAGCTCATGAAGTGAGGGTGCCCTCACACTTACATACTTCATATGACTTTGGTAACCAGGCAATGTGGGACTTCGCTTCACACCCCTCACGCACAACATGCTCACTCAGTAGCACCTGCCCCGTGTAGGCTAGGGACACGCACCCTACGCATCTCTGGTAACCAGCTCTGATACCATGTTACACGGTCTTGGGTAGAACTCAATCCCAAAAGCTAGCTCATGAAGTGAGGGTGCCCTCATGCTTGTATACTTCATATTACTTTGGTAAACAGGCAATGTGGGACTTCGCTTCTCGGCAAGGATTCAAATCTCCAGAAGTAAAGTAAATTCACCCTTTTAGTGAATCCACTAAAGTGACCTTAACATCACATTATAGGACTTGGCAAATAAATCAGCAATACAATTGCTTTTCATCCGATTCTCTCTCGCATAATCCAAATTAATTTGGTTTCACTGCGGAGAAGACCCGTAAATTTAGACACATACATTGCAACATTATTAGGACAAAAAAAAAAATCAAATGAGTGTTGACAAATCCTAAACTCAAATGATATACATACTACACGTACCTCAAGGAAGCCCAAAATAAATCAAACGAGCGTTGACCAATCCTAAACTCAAATTATATACATACTGCACATACCTCAAGGAAGCCCAAACTCATGCTTGACAACAGGTCTAGAGTAAATCACCACGCACCACCAATAACAACCAGATCTTGGAGGCTCTCTCTCTGAACATGTAAACTCTTACTTGCCGATATCACTTGCTTCACTGAGGAGGGGAACAAGCTTACCTCGTTGACACTTCTGCAATATTGCTACCATCACAAAAGCAATTAACCGGAAAAAATGGAAGGCCATCTTTTTCCCATCTAAAATACACAGATAAGCTTCATATGCAAATCCTAAAAAGTCTCCAACCTTAGTCTTGTGTCCCTGAACTCAATTGCTTGCTCAGTTCATCTCACATATGGTTATTACACCCTCTGAATACTTCTCAAGCCCATTCAGCCAGATTAATCTTATCAAAAAAAGGGAGTTTGTCTATATTCTCAAACATGTGCAAAACCAACAGCTCTCATCTTCGGAAAAGGGAAATCTTTGTATCCAAGAAAAAGAATCACAACAATCCAAACAAAAATAACAGACAAGGAAAGAGAAATCTAGAACGAAAAAGTTAAGTGATCTGTAGATAAATTTTGATCATCTCTTGTGCAAAGATGATCATAAGATTATAATTAGTTCTGATAGGTTGATTTTGGAATCAATATCTTCTTATGTGATCATCTAAGAACAAATTGACGTTTTTGTGTAGCCCATTCATTCACAAATTAGAATATAATGACATTCGTTTTCCGGTTCCAAAATCAGCAAAGACATATTCAATACCAATTCTTTGTTATGTTCCCTTTTCTAAAGTTATGAAAGTTCAGTATTTTGCGATCTCCAAGTGCAGGGAATGAGGTGTATTTTCTGCAAACTTGGTTCAATGCAAAAGCATATCATGGGATTGCATGTTCCAAAAAAGATTTCTTTGAAAATTAGGTTTTTAGAATTATAAGTAACCATCCATCTATGGGGAAATAAGAATTTATGATGCCGTGAATCTACATTCGTACATATATACACCTGTTATGTAAGAAAGGACATAGCAATTTGGTTTTTTGATCAGGGGAAAAAAACCTGAATAAAAATCTTGATCCTATCTCGATATTGCACAGAAGAATATGGAACTGGCCCAATAGTAGAGAACAAGCCAGACCGCTACATACTGCAAACAAGGCAAACCCGGAAAGCATTTTAAAGAATCCTCTAATTGATCTTCAATGTTGAACGCCATAAGACCACAATCACTACAACACCTGCACAAAATGCTGGAAACGAGTATAATTGTGCTTTGACTTTCTAAATAACCAAACAAACATTGCAAAAGGAAAAAATATCAGTGTTAAAGAATTTGCGTTAGCATACTAAACAGTGCAAGCCTGCGCTTCAGCAAGGCGTATCTAACATTTCACAGCTATGATCTTCTTTATCGAGTCCGCACGCCTTTGAGTTGGAATTTGCTTATACCAGCCCAAATTTATAGAGAGATCACCCGGAGATGTATATGAACTAACTTCAAAGCTGGGTAAAATAGCGATCCAATTTACATAAATCATGGAGAGAGAGAGATGGAGGGAGGGAGGGAGAGAGACACCTGATGAGTGATTTAGGAACGCGGAACCCTTGCAAAGCTCAAATTTCAGCACTGCCTTTTATACCCGCTTCAACAGTGAAGCACCGTTTCTACAGTGTCTGAATTGCATCCCAAGTACAGAATCTGCGGCTCACCACTGTAGCAGCGGCGATGAAGAACACATAATTAGAACTCTGCCAACGCCGAACAATAGGGTGAATTAGGGCATGGAAAGATATTGAGATGTAATGAAAAAGCAGGAAAAGGGTACCAAAGTTCCTCATTCTCGTTCAGCCACACAGAGCCACTGTACTTTGCTGCCAATGAAGAGGTAATTACTGTACATCAAGAAGCGTAGAAACGAAGCAAGGAGGGAATGTGCTGCCCGCTGCCCCTTCCTGGGTTTGCAGAATAGAATTGGCAGACGAAAGTGACCAGAAATTTGACCGCCCTTCCCTCTTATTATGTATAGGTATGATATCTAGCCAAGCAAAAAACAAAATGCGATAGTTTGTTAATTCAAAAGAAAACAAAAAACAGCAGGACCCAAGCAAGTAAACAAACATTACAAGCCAACGAGCATCACCAAACGTGCAGAACAAACATTATTAATCAACAGGCTTCACTAGAGCAATATCACCAGTATATGAGCATAGTAGCATGGTAGAAATTACACATAGCAAAAATAAGAATGTGAGTTATCATGGCTCACATCCCAAATCTATCCAAAATCTGTTGAAACAATACCCCATTCATTCCAATAAAATCCAAATTGGACCACAAACAAAACCCAGACTTAGCAACATATTCTCTTTATTACGTTTCTCAGAGGAAAAAACACAAAAAGGGGCCAATCAGAAGTCATTATCGGGAAAGAAAAAGATTAGGTTTTCGAACCTCAGTAACATGACCAGAGAACCTCTAAACCCAACATTGGTGAAAGCTCATCTATCTTTCAAAAACTTATCTGGTCGATTAGCAGAATATCTCGCTAGAGAAATCGCCTGAGCTTCCTCTAAGTTGAACACTAGTACTTTCCTTCGCACCAAATGCTTCAGCCTACTCTTTCGCATCTCTTCCCTTTCTATCAAATCTAAAACATTCAGTCCAAGACATGTAAGACTCAGTACCCATCTACTGTAGGCACCGCATAACTCCACAAAGTAAGGCGTCAGCCTCATTCTTGGGTGAGGGAACTAAATTTAACTATCAACAACCATTTGCAGCATTTTCAAATGTCTTCCTATTTCTTTTTTATTAAAATTCTCTCAGCAACTATCTTGGAGTCTATATCAGTTTCTCGATATGAAATTGACCCTTTTTCTGTGCTAATGGTATCATCTTAACTTGTTGATAGAGAATCAAGTTCTCTATGTATTTCAAAATGCATATGATTGGGAGAAGTGAACATTTATAAATGTTACATGTATATAAATGTTACAAAGCTCTGTCCTGCACATTATGAATACGAGAACATGAAAATTTACACCAAAATATAAGAGCCGAGAAAAATGTTATGTCATTATTCCTTGACGATTAGCCCAATCAAAATGCAAAATTTTCTACTTTAATTCAAAAACAAATAAGCAGGTTATAGCTTTACCTTCCTATTGCAGATACAATCACCAAATACTTGCATTGATGCATCTATATTATACTCATACTCCTCGAAACCAAACAAAACAAGCCTCTGTAGTTCTTTTATGATAACAAGGCCCAGTTTTCCTTTTGTGAACACAAACCCTTTTAATTTGAGGTTTGCTACCCAAAAATAATCTAGAGCCCTTCCAGACAGGACTCCCTAATCACTATGGTCAACTTTCAACTCTGTAAATAAATCAACATGTAACCGGAACACTGCCAAAAAACAATTAACTTTATACCAAGAACCACCTAATGGCCTATCCAAAGGCATGTGAACATTCACCTACCCTCTAGTTTCTCATTTTGTATGAATACAGACTCCTTTTAACAAACACATAATAATCAGGGTAAATTATCACACAACAGTCATATAACCAGAAAAGAATCTCATCCCAGTAACATGTAATCCACCTTTACTACCCATAATTCAAACCTAGAACCAAAATGATGATTTCGATGTCACCATATCCCCTGTGACCCCGTCAAACAGAAAACTAAGCATATCCACTTGCTTTTTAGCTTGTCAATTAGAAAGTTTACCTATTATTTCCTCTGATCGCATATTTCCATAAGGTTCTTCCCCTGTCAAAAGCTCCCACATGACTATTCCAAATGAAGAGAAATCGACCTGTACTTGAGCACCACAAAATTGTATGGGTGAAGCAAATGACAAGTACAAAAGCTAGAACTGTTTCATGATATTTGAAGATGATCAAATCACCCTATCTGTAACCATATTTTTCTGAGACTTCAATAGTTCTGGAGCCTCGAATTCCACCAGAGATAACATCCTCTGCTTAGCATCTGATAAACCAAAGTCACCAATCTGACCAGGAAGCAAGTGAGCAGTCAAAAGATTGTACAATAAAGCATTGACGAGGAAGAAGTCAGCATCAAATTGGTGAAGCACTACCAAAAAGAAAAAAACCAAAACAGAAAGAAATTCCAATTTAACCACAAAAATAAGTCTACGATGGACCACCTTGCACACTGGCTGTAGAGGATCCCTCGTATTCACAAGTTAGTTGTGCAGCTTCGATACCAAAGGCCGCATCATGGTCTTTTCCACCGATCAATAGCTCTGAAAATGAAATTAAACACATTTCAATGAGAAGTGGGAACAAAACACCTGTATCGTACCTATTAAGAGCGGCTACATGAGAAGCATAGCAAGAGTAAGCTAGGGGCTTTATTTTTCATTTTTTGTAACTGGCTAGGATGTTACAAGTTACTTATGCGCTATGGGAAGAATCTCACAACCTGCTACTTAACTTGTGAAGGACTCTCAATGCAGTTTCTGAGTATGCCTGATTTGAAGGGCTTACTATTATGTTCACATCTGAAACCTAGCAGAAATAAAGATTTAAAGGTTATAATAACGTGTGGTATAGTGTCGGAAGAGTGGACAAAAGGAATTGCGGCACATTCTGGATTGAACCATAACTTGGAAAAGAAAATATCAAAGGAAATGAAGTCTACTAAAAAACTGGATCTTTATGTTACATAAATGACTTTGAAAAGGGCAGACCTACATAACATGTGGATGGTGAAATAGTCCCTAGTATGTGGGCTTCAGATGATTGTACCCAATAAAACTCCACCCACATTTTAGATAGACTTGTATGTCTTTCTTAACATTAGATAGCATATTAGCCACCCCTAACAGCTTTATATAAACCTGTTGAAAATAAATAGAAATATAAACCTGATGATGGGCTCACTGCAGCTCCTGTTCAAGTTGAGTCAGCTTCAGCCAACTACTCTCCAGCTGTTGTACATAGGCCTACAAAGTCAACAGGGGGAAAGTGCAACTTGAACTCCAATATTTAATCTCTTGGATGAAGCACAAGTGCTGTTTGATCAAATGCCCAATATCGTCTCCTAGACTAGGCCTCAGAATTCTTGATCTAATGCTTAGAGACAGTGTCAGGCCTAACATGTACACTTACTCTTCTGTTTTGAGAACCTGTCACGGGTTACCCAACCTTAGATAGCTCCACTCTTGTATTATCAAGTCCGGGTTAGACTCTGATGTCTTCGTCCAGAGTGCATCGGCTGAACAAAGAAAAAATAGCAAGAGAGATACATAATCTACGAGCTCTGATATTTTGGTTTTATTTATTGCAAGAGAAAATGCAGAAAATGCAGAATATGATGTTGGGAAATTCATTCCCCAAAAGGAAGGATGTGTTAATGGAATGAGATCAAAATGTGCTTAGGCTGTGAGCTTGTCTTCTAGAACGGAAGAGTATCTATGGTTAAAGATAAGATAGGAGGACTTCATCTATGATCTGTCAATATAGCAGGAATGCATTGCAGCTTTAGAATACCATAAGATCAATGTGTTATGTGCCCAAGTTGTTAACTTGGTGATCTTTTTAATTAGAGGTGATTGTGTTGATCACATTGTGATTCATGAAAAAATTTATTTGTACTTAGGGCGGTTGCACATTGGCAAAAAAATTTAACAATCACCATGGCAGGCATCTATTTTTCAATTAAAAGGCCACAAATTGAACAGGGAATGAAGCCCCAATATTACTTTAAAGCGGATCTTTGATAATTTTATTTTTTTTTTGGTAAATAAGCTTGAAATAGAAAAAAAAGACTAACCGGATGTACAGCCTACAAGGGGCATACCCCAAGAGGACAAAACAAAAAGAAGAAAAGAGAACAAAAGGTGCGAACCGGCAAAACCAAAATGGGAAGGATCTTTGATAATGAATGTGCTTAGACACATGTTGTAGAACGTCCTTCTCGATAAAGCAAGGTGAACCATAAATGCGTCCCAACTATCAATATCGTGAATCATCTTTCTACCCAATTTGATAAAATTATGGATTCGTAAATCAAAATCTAGCAAAGCATCAATGATTACCAATCTGTCCTTGTCTTGTGCACCCTTCAGTGAAGCAACCGGGCTTAAACTTTTTGATGGTACCTTTACACCCCTTCCGTTTTTTCGTGGGATACAGATCCATATGTACCATATCCCAATTCCTTGATATATTTGAGGTCGTAATTTTCTATACTCTGCAGGAAACAACAAAAAGATTAAAACCGGTAAAAATAAATCTAAAACAAAAAGATTCAAAATTGGGCAAAAAGAAGCACTTTCTCTCAAATACAGTTTAAGGTGGAATTGTTTGTCGTTGAGAACTACCTGTAGGAAGTCACCAGGGAAGCTTCCGTTTCCCTTGGAGCCGCGGCCAAATTCTCCAATCTCAGCCTGCCAGAAATTGTCATGAGTTGGTCAAAGTAATGGCTAGTAGAGGCCATTGCCATTGTTCTGAATTCACAAATTTAACACACAATTTCTCCATTTTTAATCTATACGCCTATACCTCTACGTCAACTATTAAATTGGATGGATGGTCCTGCTGTATGTGGACGGTCGATTCCACTGCTGGTTTTTGGAAAAGGTTGTTTTGAAAATAGAGTCGCCATTCAGTTTTTTTGGAAAATGGTTTAAGACCAGAGAAACCAACTTGAAAATGATTTGAAAAAGGATTTAGAAATTTATTTGAAAATTAGAGATTCATTTTGGATTTGGAAGCCAGGTTATGAACGGGGAAGGGTTTTAAGGCATCCCGCTCGCCCGATTAAAAATTGGTCGTTACTAAACATTTGTGGGATAAGAAAATATTTTAATGACAAACTTTATTCAAATAAACAGTTAAATCATGCAAAGCAGATGATAATAATGAAAAGAGCAAGTAAATAACATGACAAATTAATGTAACAGCATATGATCAAACAGAAATCATAACTTCGAACTATTCATGAAGAGAATTGAGTTTGAAATTTCAGATTTTGAAAACGAGTGTCGTGCGGCACACTAAGTGTATCGTGTGGTACAGGCAGTGTGCCACTGTTTATGGCTCCAAATTTTTAAAAGTGTGTCGTACAACACTCCAAGTGTACCGTGTGGTACAGGAGGAGTGTCGTGCGACATTGTTTCCTTCACAAACAGTTCAAACTTTGATTTTTTAAAAAAGATGAAACAAGAGCACGTTTAAGGCATGAAACTTGATTAAAACATGATTAGTTTGATTCAAGAAATGACATGTTTAAGTAGAGAATGTTCCTCCCCACTAAATTACCCAATACAAAGCGATATTTTCACCGTACGACGCAATCAGGAGGGTTATAAGCAAAACGGTTTTTACTGTGACATAGGCGTATTGAATGCGGAGACAATATTGATGATTATCCCGCACTTGGCATCCCTCCCCTCAGGGTACCAAAGTTGAGAATTTGGCGAAACGGAAATATAGCTCGGCCTTCAAACTCTCGGATTGACACTCTTTCTTGATCCTTTTAGCATGGCTTGGACTTTCTTTGGACTCCAACTTCACACTGGAACTGCAGCGAGGATGATTAGTGACTAGAACTTGAACAAGTTTTGAATATCAATCTCATGGGTTTAGAACTGAAAGCAAGGGGTTAGGTTTTTGATTGGATTTGCTTTGGAATGAATTGGGGGACTAATTTCTGGAGATTAGAGGTAGCTATGGAGATGGTTCATAATAGAAATGGTGTTTTGACAGAGCTCAAGGTTGAAGTTCCATGGTTTTTCTCACAATTTTTAGTCCTCTTTTTCATTGCAACCGATCAGGATTTTATAGGGGATGGGGGAAACTTGATTCCCAAGTTTACTTGATGCTTACACAAAATGATGATGCCTCTAGGGTAGCCTTTCATCCTTACATGAAAACCATGATGAGCAGAGGAACAATCGTCAACATTTTGAGCTGCTGGAAGCTCTACAAAAGCTATTTGACGCATGACAGTGCCGTGCGGCACACAAACTGTACCATACGGTACACCAACTGTGCCGTACGACGCACTTCCACCGCCAAAGTTCAAAAAGGCTGCCATGCATGACTGTTGAAGTACTGTATGTGAGAGGTGAGTGTCGTACGACATTGTTGACTTTGCTGACTTGAAGAATTTCAATCCGAGAGGCTTTCTGGGCGTTCCTCTTCATCATCGAGGATAAAAATGTGTATGAGGGTCAAATTTGGTGTCTACACTGTACTTCTTCTTCTTGCTCATCCACATTTTCCAATTTGGCAGCTGTTAAGAAAAGAATCCAATATAACTCCAACCACTTTTTAGATAGACTTGTATGTCTTTCTTAAAATTAGATAGCATATTAGCCTAACATTAGATAGCATATTAGCCATCCCTAACAGCTTTATATTCGAAATCTTGGTATCCATTCCTTTTGTTTTTAGGCCTTTTCCATTATTTAACACTGCAATTATGACTTTTCTTTCATCCTAATCTTCATCTTTTGAGATGAGAGTCAAACTCTAGGAGATTTTTTTTTTCACGGAAAATCAAGTTTGTTGTTAAACTTACAAGGAGAGTTTCTCAAAATCTGACTTTGATGCCCTCAATGCCCAATCTAACGACTAATAGAACCGGTAACAAAAACGCAAACTTGAAATCCAAAGCTTTTAATCAGAAACCCAAAATAGATTCCTGATCAGAAAAATACTCCCTCCGTTCGAAATTAATGTTCCACTACGAAAAGTCGCGCCATTTTTCAAATCATTTTTCGAATTTTTTTGCACCAAATTAAAGTACTTGACGAGTACTTTAATTCAGTGCAAAAAAATTCGAAAAATGATACACGAAAGTATTTCATTTTTTTATTTGAAAAAAGGCAAGAGAGAGAAAGTGGGGATCATATTTAGGAACGGAGGGAGTAACTAACAGTAACATAAATCCCGAACATACAGGAAATTATCCGGAACACCTTATCAACAAAGCAAATTTATACCTGGGATGGCTATCTGAGTTCGAAATAGAGGTTTCCTCCTCCTGCTCCTCAAATCTATGCAACCTCCCGCTTCCCCCTTCATTGCCATCTCCAGGCACGACAACTGCTTGCCACTGCCACCACCTTCAAAGTTTGTTTGGCAGAACTTATGCCATATGCCTAGATGCGCACGTTGAGAAATTTCTTGTATGGAAATGAGCAAAGAGAAAGATATTAGGTCCAAACTGGTTTTGTTCAAAAGAACTTTGCCTTTTTCCATTCTCTTGGGTAGAATAAAAAAGTTCCAGACATAGTGATATACCCTAGGCTGCCTACGTATTTAAAACGGGAAATAATGAATCCAACATCACAAGAAATCGACACAAGAAAGCCTACAACCACAACGCTAAGGGAAAACCAAGCAGACAGAGAGCTCATGTCAGTTTAAAAGGAAATCCATCATATATTTCACAACTGGAAAGTCGACGGAGCCAACATTGATGTCCTCCTACAACTAACAAGCATGACTCCCCAACCAGAAGTAAAAGACATCATGCATGGGGCACCAATACAGGTCCAAAGAAGATCACATACACGACGTAAATAATAATAGATGGAAGACATGCCATGTCCACAGGTTTGCAACACCTCGAAAATTGGGTACGTTAATAAATCAATATTATAATTTATTTAAATAGAATATACAATTTCATTAAATTCCAAAGAAAAATTTAATAAATTCTTTGACGGAAAGCTAAAAGTTAGCTTTCTTATTACAACTCAGAATAAAAAGAACTTTAACATTGTCTGAAAAACTTAAACATTTATTAAATATATTCAACTGAAAGGGCAAAACAGAGCCACCTATTTAAAGATCTACTGGTACAGCCACGGCTCCGACACTTCATAACCTTTTTGCTACTCCATTCCCTCAAACTCAGCAAGCGGTTCCTCCTCTCCTTCTGTACCTGGTGTTGGGGACTCCAGGGCCACAAAAGTAGCACCGTGAGTGATAAAATTGCACTCAATAGGACACCAAAACTACCCCTTTACGAAAGTATACTCATGCAACAGTTAAAACACATGGAACATTAATTTAAGGCACAAAACAACATTTCTCAATATAGTAAATTTAGTAGATTTAATATTCCATCATCAACTCAAGGTTTCACAATTCTTGTTCCCACTTCCTAGAAATAATTTCCATCAACGGCTTCCACCTACAGTATACCTCAAGTGCCCGATCACACAACAAAGCCACATCGAGGTATACTGGGCACGGCTCATGATTGATCACCCATTGATCAATCTGCATCCGGCATCGATTCCCACCAACAGTATACTTCTGACCCCCGATCACACAACAAAGCTACCTTAAAGTATAAACTGCGCATTGCTCAAGACCCATGCTGGACACGTCCCATTCCCCAAATCTGATAAATGGAACACTCATCTTTTTAGTTTATTAATTTAATCACACTAATTAATTACACAAATGTAATGGTTTAAAAAAATGCCAATAAGCCAAACAATCACATGCGTCCAATTATGGTATGAAAAGAAAATTTAATGAAGAGATCGACTATCTCAAGCTCATACGTGTCAGTTATAATTCCAGCCATTAAAATTAGCAAACGGGTTCCAAAATTGACGAAATTTTACGTTAAAATAGTTCATTAAATTTTACACAAGTTTTCTGTTTTGATCGAATCCTAAATCCAGTCATAAGCAAAGCGAAATTGTGTTTTAAGCTAGACAGTGAATCTGTCCCGAAACTGTTTAGTTCAACCAACTTCGAAAAATCACAGTTAATTCTACGAATCTCGAATTGGAACGAGTTCTATATGAAAGTTGCTTAACTTTTCGAGATCCTTTTTGGAGACCTCGCTGGTCTCACGCACTCACGGAATCCCACTCACTGGTTTCATTCACAGCACATCATTCTTTTTTCCCTTATTGAAGAACAGAGTGGAAATCCTCGCAATTCGATCAAGGTATGTTTTTTGTGACTCTTGTGTTTACATAGTCCATCATTTTGCACATACATTAAGTCCTGACAAACTACACTGGTCTGATCCCTACAACGGGGTACGTAGGCAGCTCATACGAGCGCGACCACATGCATCAAAGTTTACTTGTTTGTTTTCTACGAATATTCGAATTGAGGGGTGTCTTCTATCTTTGACGCGACTTTCATCACACAATAATTGACAAGCCTCGTCAAAGAGAGGCAACTGTAGACACCCCAAACTGAGACTTTCGTATACATTTTAATCACAATGATGAAAAGAAACGCCTGAAAAGCCTCTCGGATTGAAATTCTTTGAGTCAACGGAGTCAACAGTGCCGTACGGCACTCATCTCCCACGAGCGGGGTGCATTAAAACCCTTCCCCATTTGTAACCTGGCTCCTGAATCCAAAACGAATCTCTGGTTTTCCAACTTATTTTCTGAATCATTTTCAAATTGGTTTCTCGGGTCTTAAACCATTTTCTAAAAATCCGGGTGGCGACTCTATTTTCAAAACAACCTTTTCCAAAACCGGTGGAATCAACCGTCCACAATAGTTTAACATGGAGAAAAGCCAAAGTTTGTTTGATTCTCTCATAACCCGACATGCAATTCAATATGGTATAAACGGTTCCCACAGGTTGAAAATGAAAAGATTAGTACAGTATGGTATGCATACCATTTTCGACTGCTGCCTGAGGCTGATCTCCTGAGCTTGAAATGAATATTCCCTGAAAAAGTAAAGAAACAAGAACAATTAGTAAGCAAAGAGTGAAAAGCGTAGTATTCCGCCTGATAGATGAAAATAAACAGAAATATAAACCTGCTGATGGGCTCACTGCAACTCCTGTTCAAGTTGAGTCAGCTTCAGCCAACTACTCTCCAGTTGTTGTACATAGGCCTACACAATCAACAGGGAGAAGTACAGCTTAAACTCCAATATTTTAGGATTTACGACTGCAATTGCAATATTCCTCACACCTGAAACTGAAGACTTTATGAGGAAGTGTATCGAACATGTAATTACCAGTATGCATATACTTTCATACATGTAGATATTTAAGTAGTACAGCCTACTTTTTTCCTCACTCCGCTTTTTTCTGGTAGCCTCGCTATTCTAAGCAAGCCTCCTTAATGTCATGTAAATGTTTCAAAAAGAAAAAGAGAAGCAAACGGAAAACAAAAGTTCGTAAAATTATTGTACCAACGGACATTTATGAACATTACTAATATGAATGGTGTAACCTTCTGACTCGATGTAACAATAGTGTTACCCATTTCAAACTACAAAAAAATACTATTTAAATTTAACAACTAACATATGCTTGAGGCCAGCTCTTCCAAATATGGAAGGTGTACGAGCACTCCAACTACAAAATATGAAATCAACACAGGGAAGTGGAGTTGTTACGTCCAAACAAATATAGAATTTAGTGAGGGACATTCTTGTAGTTTTGTAAGGAGAATGCAGTTAGGAAGTGGAGGGAAGTGGTATCTGTTACAGCTATTAATAGGACGCGAGTAGGAGGAGAATGGATGTCAAAATTTTACTGAATAATATCAATCATCTTTTCGCTCTCTCTCTCTCTCTCTCTCTCTCTCTCTCTTCACGTTTCTGTTAATTCCATTATCTTCTTCCTGAACCATAACAATTGTATCAGAGCTTGGCTATCCTTGGCCTGACTTCTGTAAACCACCATGGTCAAGGGGACTAGATCTCAAGAAAACAAGCGTATGGAGGAAGCAATCAAATCTCTCAAGGATGAAAACGACAAGCATTCAAAGGAAATTGGGGAGATCAGAAATTCTCTCAAAGACCTAGGAGAAATCAAGGAGTTAATCGGTGCCATTGGAACAAAATATGACCAATTGGCAGGCTAGGTTTATGGGAAACAACAACAGACTCAAGCTGGGGGTTCAAGATTTCAGCATCAAGAATCATGTGCGAATGGGGCATTTCGTAAGCAACATCAAGAACAACCTGGATGCAGTGTTCTAAAACTCGGGCAACTCGGCCGAGAAGTCGCCGAGAAGTCGGTCCTCGGTACCCCACCGAGGCGACTATACCCTACTCGGTGGGGTTAGTCGGTGGAAGGTCAACTCGGGAATGAGTCGGCGTTAGTCGCCGACTACTCGGCGAGGCGGCGGTTCGCGATTAATCGGCAAGGCGGCAAGTAGAGAAGAAGACGGGAAAAAGTCGGGCAAAGTCTCAGGGACGATCGGAATGAAAACAAAATTTTTACAATTTTCAGGGGCGTAAGTGTATTTGGGGTTACCTTTATATACAGATCGTTGAGAACAGAAGTTGACCTAAATCAAATTTGAGGGGGAATTTTGAGCTCGAGCACAGAACTTTGCGGCGTCTCTCAAGTCTCGATCTCTACTCATCTCCGGCTCCGATCGTCATCGCCGTCAGCTCCGATCGTCGTCGCCGTCAGCTCCGATCGTCGTCTCGCCGTCAGCTCACTCTCTCTCTCACTCTCTCTCTCACTCTCTGGTTCTGGTATCTCTCTCTCTCTCTCTCTCTCTCTCTCTCTCACACACACACACACACACACACTATTATAAACAGTAATGTCACGCCCTCAATTTTGAACATGAATAAATAAACGTTTTCTTCAAGGAACATCTCAATGAACTCAAATATTCGTCCAAAGTCACCTCACCGTATTTATATTGGTAAGAAATATTAATCTAAGTCCGGTACCCATGTCCCATGTGATTTGAGAAAAATGTTATATCCTTGGAAGGGAAGGATTTTACAATGCTTCAAATAGTCTTTCATGCCATGCTCTCACTATGCCATGCACCACAATCACTTCATTTCATGCTCCAAGCGAAACCTGAAACAACAAAGGGGTGAGCACACTTCGCCCAGTAGGTATCCCCTTTGGGATTTCAGACTCAGATAGATATACTAAAACCAAAAACATATAGAACAAGAGCATAATAGAAAACCAACGTTCATAAATGGATTTCCAAGCTTATCACTGTCCCATGGTGACAAATTAACACATACTTCATGTCCCATCCACACACACATACTTATACCCTCGCGCATACATAACACCACATATACATAACCACGCTTGAAGGTTTACAATCGATCGGAAGTACTCTTTACCATTTAATTTCCATTTCAACACCACATCAGGATCACCACGACTTTATCCTAGTCTTTTCTCTGACAATCAATTCCTCTTACTTCCCATCACACCCAAAGGCTCCAGTTTCTCAACATAACCACGCATTTTGATTTCTTCGATAGATACTTCCTCAATATCGAGACGCATTTCATAAAATGTACAACGAATACCACACAATTCCCAATTTCCATGAACACAATCAAATCAACTAAGGAATGTACAGAATAATGTACAACAAACAACACATAAACAACCACACACAACAAGCAACATATAACAATAACACGCAGCCAACAACTCACCACAACAAACAACACAACATGTCCGATTCCACAAGCCAACAACTCAATTAAGGAATGCAAAAGACTAAAAGATTGGACCCTCAAAACATCCCACCAACAGTTTCACTTACCAAGAGCTCAACATGTCAAACCTTCCCAAATTCGTTCGGTTAAGGGCATTTTCGTAATCTCATCACGGGTCAAAACCGTAAGCATCCTCGTCAATCCGTGCCTCAAATACACTCATAAATATCCCGGTTTCATTACTACGAAAGCAATATGACATATCCACAGGAGTATCCTAAAAGCCCCAATTTTGGTTCAAGTCATAAATTAGAAATTTCACAGCACAACATCATTCACGAAAATCGTATGTAGAAACCAAGAGTTTATTATCTAAACACATAGATATGTAGAGAGAGGAGAGAAACCCCTACTTGACTGGGTTTTGAGCAAAACCCGAACTCCCGAAACTCAAGCTCCAAGCTTTCATGTGTCCGTGACGCATTCCACGCGTAATTTCAGCCGATACATCAACTTCAAATCAAAAACTGCTATTTTCTAGAAAGAGTTAAGATACAACCCTTACATACTTTCGAAGGTATATGAGTCTAGTTTCATAATCAAAAGGCGGATTGAAATTTCAAGCTTCCTAGACAAAAATACAGCCGTTCTCGTAACATGGGGCAATGCTGTTAACACAGCGAATTTCAGTACCACAGCTCAATCAAACATTTTTCATATTTTCTATATTTCAAATTAACTTCTGAAATTTTTACACAATACAAAGAACATCCATGGGTAGCTTCTATAAAATTTTAAGAAATTCACCAGTTCTGGAACAATATCAAATAAATCGGCCAAAACAGGGTTTGCAAGAACAACGGATAAAACTTGACAGCCTGACTTTGAAAAATCACCATAAATCGAGATCTTAATGTTTTTGAGTGATTCTTGTGCCAAAAGTTTCGTATTGAAATGTACTTCAAAGTTCCAGAAGGGATCAAGGTCTAATTCGTACTTGAAAGATGAGAAAACAAGCAAACACAGAGGCTACACGAATCTGTCTCAGAGAAAATTTCCAGATCTGCAAACCCGATTTCAAAAATTCATAGTAAATCGTATTCTCAATGGATTTGGACGATTCCAGTGGCAAAAGAAAGCCCTCTGAATTATCTCTAAATCATATGAAGGATCCAAAACTTAATTAACAGTTTATGAACGAGATTTTGGCCAAAAACCGTGACCCTGTCAGCTGTGATACGCCCACTGTTCATACCAGTACATATACCCGAATTTTGTACAATAAAATTAACAAGAAATACGGAGAGGAGAGGTATACTTGTTAAGATGAAACTTGGGGGAAGGTGGTGATGATCGGCCATGGTGGCGGAGGTGGCCGGACTTGGCAGCAGCCGGTCTCCCTCTCTCTCTTTCTCCTCCTCTCTTCTCCTCCTTTCCCTTCTTATTTCTCCTTCTTTCTCTTTTCTTCTTTTCTTTTCTTTTTCCCCCAGACAATGAAAGGGTAAGTGGGGTGGGGGACAGGCGTGGGAAACATGGCATGGGCGGGCGCGAAGCACTATGTGCAGTACAATTTACTCTGCGCGGTGTTCTAACTGTCCGGGTTTCGATTTCAGAAAAATACCAAAATATTCGTACTGACTTAGAAAATCGTGGGCAACGTCACCGTGTGCTCAGAATCATCTAGAAAAATTTTATAAGTTGGACACGCATTACGATGCGATCCGCATGACGTCATTAGATAGGTTTAAATCCCACCACTGCAATAGGTAAGCTAGTATCATCCACGTAGCTTAAAAAAAATATATTCCACATCTTTATTTTATTTAACACAAATTTCCGGGTCTTTACAAGTAAACACCTCACACAGGTGTTTATACCGACAGGTGTAATGTTGTTGTTGACTGTTGATATATATATTTTTTTCCCTCTCACACGATTATAGCTGTATATATATATATATATATAGAACACACAGCTTTACTTTTTATGTAATTGTGTTGACTACCTTTATTTATTTTTTTTCCCCTCATATAATTTCTTAAGTATGTTTGTTTTTCCCACAGCCACTATGTTTATTTTTTTTTTTATGTACTAGCTTTAGTTACTTCATAGTGATTGTTTAAAATTATACCAATTAGGCAATTATCATTAGTGTTTATTCAAAAATTATACCAATTATCATTAGTGTTTAAAAATTAAAATTATACCAATTATCATTAGTTTGTCTAGTTTAAAATTATAATTAGTGTTTAAAAATACCACATAATAAGTGTTGACTGTTGTTTTTAGTTACATAATACCACAGCCACTGTTATTTATAATTATTGTTTATTAATTAGTTTATAATTAGTGTTTTGTCCACACATGTGTTGATGCACTTAGAATTTATATACCACTATTGTCTAGTTTATGCACTTAGTTACTTACTTCATACCACAACCACTATAATTAGTGTATATTCAAAAATTAGTTTTTTTTCCAATTATAATTAGTGTTTATTAATTTTTTACTTCATACCACAGTCCACAGCCACTATAAGTCTATAATTAGTGTATATTCAAAAATTAGTTTTTTTTCCAATTATAATTAGTGTTCAAAGTATGTGTTTTGTGTTATCATGTTGTGTTATTTAAATTTTGTAGGGCTAGTATCAAATATCAATGGCTCAATCCCAATCTTCGGCGGCCTCTAACAATTCCGAGTGTAGTGTTTTGAAAAGAAATTCAAGCGATGTCGGATGGGAATATGCCGTTCTTGTGAATCCTAACAATAAGGATAGAACAAAATGTCTTTTGTGTTTGAAGGAATATAGTGGAGGGATTCATAGGTTGAAAGAACACGTTGCTCATATTAGGGGCAATGTTGCTCCTTGCCCTAAGTCAACCAAGGAAGATCAAAAGAAGTGTAAGAAAGCTCTTGAAGATACAAAAGGTAAAAAGAGAGAGAGGAAGGAGGCGGAAATGAATCTTAGGGAGGAAGTGCACATACTAGATGAAGAAGATGAAGATGATGAAATGGAAGTTCTAGGATCAAAGAAGAAGCCCCATCATGTTGGTCCCATGGATAAATTTGCAACGGCCATCAATCCCAATTTGAGTGCAAGTAAGCAAATGAGGCAACAAAATTTAAATGATGCAATTTCAAAGAAGAAAAGTCATGAGGTGAGTCAATACTTGGCTCGATGGGTGTATGAAACGGCTATTCCATTCAATGCTATCGACAATGATAGTTTCAAACGGTTTGTTGAAGCGGTTGGTCAATTTGGCCCGGGGTACCGACCTCCAACCCAATACCAACTAAGGGAGCCATTGTTGAAGGAAGAGGTAGAAAGAACCAAAACCATACTGAAGAAGCAAGAAGAAGAGTGGGCTTCAACGGGTTGCTCTATCATGACCGATGCTTGGTCCGACCGAAAAAGGAGAAGCATTATGAACTTATGTGTTAATTGTAAGCAAGGAACTTCTTTTATTTCTTCTAAGGAAGATTCGGAGACATCGCACACGACGGAGTATATCTTTGGATATGTTGACAAGTTCATAGATGAGATTGGCCCCAAAAATGTTGTTCAAGTTCTGACCGACAATGCATCCAACAATATGGCGGCGGCGAATTTGTTAAAGGTCAAGAGACCTACCATATATTGGACCTCATGTGCCACCCACACTATAAATCTCATGCTTGAAGGAATTGGCAAGCAAAAGAGTTTCAAAGAAACTATTGAGAAGGCAAAAAAAATCACTATATTTGTGTATGCTCATCATAAGACATTGGCTTTGATGAGAAAATATACAAAGAGAAGAGACATAGTGAGGCCGGGTGCTACAAGATTTGCTACCGCGTTCTTGACTTTGCAAAGTTTGATGGATAAGAAACATGACTTGCAGCATGTGGTTGGTAGCAAAGAATGGGAGGATACTAAATGGGCTAAAAATGAAAAGGGGAAAGAGGCAAATGCTATCATTTCGAGTCCGGGATTTTGGAATAAGGTAAGCCTATGTTTAAAAGTGTTTGCTCCATTATTTAAGATTCTTAGGCTTGTTGATGGGGATTGGAAGCCTTCAATGGGCTTTGTGTATGGAGAGCTCAAACAAGCTAAAGAAGATATCAAAGAGGTATACAAGCAACATGAGGCTAGCTACCGGCCGATACTTGAGGTCATTGATGGGAAAGCCTATGAACGGTTAGATAGGCCATTGCATTTGACGGCCTACTTCTTGAATCCTTTTTACTTCTTCAAGGATTCTACCATGAAAAATGATGCAAGTATTATGGATGGGGTTGTTGATTGTGTTGAAGCTTTCTTTCCCGATGATTTTGATATGCAAGATCAAGTTATTAATGTGGAGTTGATCAAGTACAAAAACAAAGAGGGTGCATTTGGAAAAGCCTTAGCCGCAAAGGGATGTGAGTCTAACCATGACAACTATGATCCTGGTAAATGAATAATTACTTTCCTTAGTATTTTTTTTTTTTGTTGTTAAGTAACTTAGTGCTAATAGAATTGTGTTTCTTTCATGTCTAGTTGGATGGTGGTCTAACTATGGCAATCATACACCCAATTTGAAAAAAATGGCCATTAGAATTCTCTCTTTGACTTCAAGCTCATCGGGGTGTGAAAGAAATTGGAGCACTTTTGAGGGAGTAAGTACATATCCTCTTTAACTAGAAAGCATCTCACTCTCTATAATCTATATACATATATAATATATTAACTTAGGATTTTTCTATTGCGTGTAGATACATACAAAGAAAAGGAAGGAGAAAAAGAGGAGGATACATATCCTCCTGAACAATCTAGTCTATGTCCAATTCAATGCTAAACTCATCAACAATAAAAAGAGGAGGAAGGAGAAAAAAAGAGATGTCTTACTTGCAAATGAAGCAACACATGCACAAGGATGGATTGTTGAAAGAGGTGATGATGGAATTGATCCAATTTCGGGACTTTCATATGAGTTGATTGGAGAAGCCATGGGAGCGGATGAATACCTTGAACCTAGAAGAAGTGGTAGAAATGTTGGTGTACGAGAGCTACATGAAGATGATTTTGTGTCCGAAGATGATGCCGATGACGATGAGGAGGTAGATGAGGATTTTGAGTGTGAGGACGATGAAGGCCTTGTTATGGAGGGATATGGAGAAGAAGAGGAGATGGAGGAGTAGTTGCTTACTAGTTTCATGCCACTTAGTTTTATTTATTTTTGAACTTTGAACTTTGTAATTGACTAGTGTCTAGTTATTTGCTACTACGTGGTTTTATTTGGTTTGAAGTTGAACTATGAAGATTGGCTAGTTATTATGGATTGACTACTTGTTTGGTACTTGGTAGTATTTACTTTACAATTTTACATGTCTCTACATTGTCTACAATGTCTATATGTTATAAAAAATTAAAAAAAAAAAAAAAAAACGAGTAATTTCTCGAAGGCCGAGTACTCGGGCTGGAAGCTCGAAGGTCCCCGGCCGACCTGGGAGCGAGTAGCGAGTTTTAGAACCTTGCCTGGATGGTTGTACAAATGTGAGAGGTTTTTTTAGTACAATGCTATAGAGACCCTAGACAAGGTTAGATTGGCCTCCCTGCATTCAGAAGAATCTCCTCTACATTGGTTCCAGTGGTTTGAAAAGTGTCACCACCACGTTTCTTGGGATTTGTTCAAATAGGGGTTAATGGCACGTTTTGGACCTAACACATATGAAGATGCTGTGGGCGAATTAACAAAAGCTTAAACAGACCACCACTGTCAAGAATTATCAAGAACAGTTTGAGATTTTGGCTAACAAAACCCAAAATCTGCCAGAAAACTTTTTCATCAGTTGCTTCATTAGTGGGTTAAAAGGAAGAAATTCAACCAGGGGTCCTCATGTCTAGGCCTACTTCAATTACCCAAGAAATATGCCTGGCCAAAACACAGGAGGCTAGTATTGAGGCTATCACCAAGAGAACTCAACTGAGTAGTAAAGCAGAAGGAATTTTACCTCTTCCCTAAAACAGACCCTATATGGGAAATGGAGGCTTTGCCAGGAACGAGCTGTCCAAAGAACTAGAGGATAAAAGGGCTAAGGAATTGTGTTTTAGATGCAATGAGAAATACACAAGGGGGCACATATGCAAGAAGAAGCAGTTGTATGTCATGGAAGGAGAGGATGAGGAGAAGGAACACCTACCAGAAATGGAGACAGAAGAGGTAGTGGCTGAGGGTCAGACACATGATGAGGAGTTGCAAATATCCCTTAATGCTCTCACTGGATCCATTTCCTATAGGACCATGAAGGTAAGAGGCAATGTAAAGAAGAAGCTAATCATAATCCTAATTGATTCTGGGAGTACACACAACTTCTTGAGTCCAGAAGTAGCCAAGAGGGTCAACATAAGCACTGAAAGCACAGATTCACTGCTAGTATCAGTGGCAGATGGGACCAAAATGATAAGCACGTCTATCTATAGAAATTTTCCATGGGAGATGCAGGGTACTGTTTTCCAAGCTGATATGAGTTTATTGTAGTTTAAGGAATGTGACATGGTTTTAGGAATCCAGTGGCTAGCAACTTTGGGTCCTGTCAAGTGGGATTTTAAGAACCTCAGCATGGAATTTGCTATGAACGGTAGGAGGCATGTCTTAAGGGGAGGAAGAAAGGATGAAGTCATGTTAGTCGGACCTGAAAAGATGCAGAAAATGCTACAAAAGCAACCTCAAGGAGCTGTAGCTCAGATTTGTATGATGCAGGCTATGACCAAGGAAGAGGAAGGGGATAAGCCACAGGAATTGGGGGAGTTGCTATCAGAGTTTGCAGACATATTCCAAGAGCCAAAAGGCCTGCCTCCAGCAAGGTCCCATGACCACTGCATTCCCCTTAAGCCAGGGACTGAACCTACAAATGTGAGGCCCTACAGGTACCCCTATTTCCAAAAGACTGAAATTGAAAAGCAAGTAAAGGACATGTTATAGTCTGGTATCATTAGAGCAAGTGTAAGCCCTTATTCCTCACCAATCTTATTAGTTAAGAAAAAAGATTTATAGGGCCATTAATAATGCTACTTTTAAGGACAAATTTCCAATCCCAGTAATAGATGAACTTTTGTATGTGCTTGCTTTATGGAGCAAAATACTTTTCAAAACTAGACTTGAGTCTGGTTATCATCAGATAAGGGTACACCCTCAAGGCATAGACAAAACTGCCTTTAGAACTCATGATGGGCATTATGAGTTCTTAGTAATGCCCTTTGGGCACTAATGCCCCATCAACTTTCCAAAGTCTCATGAATGAAGTACTCAGACCTTGTTTGAGAAAGTTTATCTTAGTGTTTTTTATGATATCCTGATATATAGCAAGTCCTGGGGTAGCCATTTGCAGCATCTAAGGGTTACCTTACAATTGCTTAGACAACACCAATTGCTTGCAAAGATGACCAAATGTGTCTTTGGTAAGATGGAAGTGGAGTATCTGGGCCACTTGGTATCAGTCAAGGGGGTATCAGCTGAGCCTAGTAAGTTGCAAGCCATTTCTTCTTGGCCAATACCAACCACAGTCAGGGAATTAAGAGGTTTCTTGGGGTTCACAGGCTATTATAGGAGGATTATACATCATTATGGGAAAAATTGTTCACCACTCCATGTCATGCTTAGAAAGGACTCTTTTGAGTGGACTCCTACAGCAACAACAACAACTTTTCACCAGTTGAAAGAAGCTATGACTTCAGCTCCAGTCCTAACCGTACTAAATTACAGTAAAACTTTCATTCTGGAATCAGATGCTTCTGGAACAGGATTGGGAACTGTACTTATGCAAGATGGGCACCCTGTAGCTTCCTGGAGTAAAGGACTGTCAGAAAAGGATCAAGCTCTCTCCATTTATGAAAAGGAGCTCATGGCTGTGGTATTATCAGTCCTTAAGTGGAGATATTACCATTTAGGAAGGCACTTCCTTATCAAGACATGTTAAGTTATGTTGAGTTAGGGTTCATCTGTTATGTTTTCTATTCCTAGGGATAGTTTGGTCATGTATATTGTTGGTCCTGTATATGTTTGTGTATAGACCTTTTTTTACAGTAATGAGAAAATACGTTTGAAGCTCTCTCTCTCTCTCTCTCTCTCTCTCTCTCTCTCTCTCTCTCTCTACGATAGCTTACATGGTATCAGAGCTTCAGAGCTTCGATCATTGCTTCTGCTCCACAGTCGATCGAGTGTTGTAGAGGACTGTCGTCTGGTATCGTCTTGCACACGAGGCTGTTTGGTGTATCATCTCGTGTATCGACTGTGTTACATACGAGATCTGCTGGGATAGCTCCAACGACCTTAGATGTGTACTGTACGAACTCCGACGAGCTCTGATGAGCGCCAGCGACCATCGACGACTGTCGTACGATCACCGTACGGCCTATATAGGGCTCGAAATTGACTGGGTAAGCTCCCTTTTTACTTGAACCACCTTTCCAACCTTCGGCGATCACTGTACACTCACCGGTGAGCTCCGACGAACTCAATTTATGCCCAATAAGCAATTGGGTCAACGTCGTTTGTACTGGGTCATCATCTATAGCACTGGGTAACCTCAATAGCGACTGGATTAGGATCGCTAGCGACTGGATTAGGATCGACAGTCTTCGTTAGCTACTGGGTTACCACCGGACTATGATATTAGTCTGCTTTGCTGCTGTTTGGAGCTTCGAAACCACTATACAGTGCTCCGTTTTACTTTTTAACACTGTTTCTGCAATCAAAATAGTGATTCAAACCCAAATCCTCTAATTTTGGGCCTCGAAACAGTGATATCTACCTGTTCAATCCTGATTCAGCCATTTTAAACTCCTTTCTGCCCTGTTCAACTCTGTTGAGCATTTTTGGGGAGTTTATCTGTATTTTCTTTCACTTTTTCACACTATTTGGGTACTGCTGGCTCTATTTCACAGTGTCTAGAAGCTGATTTGTGGAGTTGGGATATTGTTTGTATTTTTGGGACTGTTATTTGGCTGCTGAGTTCTCTTAGTGAAGGTTTCTTTGGCAGTTTGAACTGTTGATTGTCTGTTTGCTATGATGGAGACTTCCAAAACAGCCCAAGTTGACCTTTTTTCTGAGGGGGAGTTACAAACTCTCGGGTGCCTACTGGCTAGGCTTCACACTCCATCTACCATAGCTTCTACTTCCACTGCTTCTGATTTCCTTGCTCATAGAGGTATACATGCTAATGCTTCTACTGCCTCTAGTTCTACTCCTTGGATAATAGATTCTGGAGCCACTGATCATATGACAGGTTGTTCATCTTTCTTTGACTCTTATTCTACATGTTCCGGTAAGGATAAGGTCAGAATTGCTGATGTTCTCTATCTCCTATTTCGGGGAAAGGTTCTATTAATTGTTCTCCAACCATCTCCCTTTCTTCTGTGCTTCATGTTCCAAATTTTTCTACTAACCTTCTATCTGTTAGTAGCCTTACCCAATCCTTAAATTGCTCCGTAACATTTTTTCCTACACATTGTGTCTTTCAGGAATTGGATACGGGAAGGACGATTGGCAGTGGTAAAGCTCATGAGGGCCTTTATTTTTTGGAGTCTGCACCTAATCTAGTTTGTCCACCTTTGTCATGTGGTCAAGCTCTTGCAGCACATACGGGTTCAGCTCTTCCCGTGTTACATCAGTGTCATCGTAGATTGGGGCATCCATCATTTGGAATTCTAGAAAAACTGTTCCCTAGTTTGGCTAAACAATGTTCTCGGAGTCAGTTCCTTTGTGAAGCTTGTGAGCTTGCGAAACATAAGCGCTCATTTTATGCTCCTGTCAATTAAAGAAGTGATTCGCCATTTATGGTCATTCATTCTGATGTTTGGGGTCCTTCTCCTGTCACATCTCTGTCTGGTTATCGTTGGTTTGTCACCTTTATTGACTGTTATTCTCGTGTCACCTGGGTGTATTTACTAAAGGCAAAAAATGAAGTTTTTTCGTGCTTTAAATCTTTTCACCAAATGGTGCGTACTCAATTTGATGCTAATGTTAAAGTGCTTCGTAGTGATAATGGGACTGAGTACATAGATGGGACTTTTCGGGCATATCTTAATGACTCTGGTATTCTTTTTCAGACTTCTTGTGTTGGCACTCCACAACAAAATGGAGTTGCCGAGCGCAAGAATCGCTACCTTGTTGAGGTAGCCCGCTCTCTATTGTTCACCATGAATGTCCCTAAACATTTTTGGGGCGAAGCTGTCCTTACTGCAGCTTTTCTTATCAATCGCATGCCATCTAGTGTTCTTCAGTTCCAAACTCCGATTAAGGTTCTCTTAGGTTGTTCTCGGGTCTCATCTCTCTCACCCAAAGTCTTTGGTTGTGTGTGTTTTGTTCATGCTCCTAAGCACCCAGGTGGTAAGCTGGATCCCAAAGCCCGCAAGTGTATTTTCCTTGGCTATTCTCCCACTCAGAAGGGTTATAAATGCTATGACCCGCACTCTCGCAAAATGTATGTCTCCACGGATGTCACTTTTTGGGAAACAGAATCCTTTTATCCTCTGTCCACTTTATCTCTTCAAGGGGAGAATGATAGACAGGAAAAGATGTTGACATTTCATACTCCTGAGTCGTGGTCTTATCCTTTACCTTGTCATGGCGAGGGAGAGAAAGAACCTTTACCCGCAGAAAGAGCAAAGCATGATGTTCGGGAAAGACTGGATAGGCCAAATTAAAAAGGCAAGCCTACATGTGCGGTACCACTTTGCCAATCTTCATCACCTACTCCAGTTCCTGACTCTTCAGCTGACTCATCTGGTAATGATCCTTTCCCTTCTGTTGTTGATGATCTTAATGCTCCTATTGCTCTTAGAAAGGGAGTTAGATCATGCACTCAACATCCCATTTCCCAGTTTGTCTCTTATGCCCGTTTATCTCCTTTGCATCGTGCTTTTGTTTCGTCTCTTTCTTCTATATCTATTCCACAGAATTGGCAGGATGCATTCATGATACCTAAGTGGAAAGGAGCTATGGTAGAGGAGATGACGGCTTTAAAAAGGAATGACACTTGGGAGCTAGTATCTCTTCCAAGAGGGAAGAAACCTGTGGGGTGCAAATGGGGGTTCACTGTGAAACACAAAGCTGATGGGACAGTTGAGAGATACAAGGCAAGACTTGTTGCCAAGGGCTTCACACAAACCTATGGTATTGACTACGAGGAGACGTTTGCCCCTGTAGCGAAGATGAACTCTATGCGGGTTCTACTCTCTTATGCTGCCAATTTAAATTGGCCTCTTTACCAGTTTGATGTGAAGAATGCATTCCTCCATGGCGAATTAGAGGAGGAGGTGTACATGGACTCTATGCGGGTTCTACTCTCTTATGCTGCCAATTTAAATTGGCCTCTTTACCAGTTTGATGTGAAGAATGCATTCCTCCATGGCGAATTAGAGGAGGAGGTGTACATGGCTATTCCACCGGGTTTTTCTTCATCTCAGACCGAGGGAAAGGTGTGTCGATTGAAGAAGGCACTCTATGGCTTGAAGCAATCTCCTAGAGCATGGTTTGACAGGTTTCTCAAAGCCATGTTGAGATTTGGATACAAGCAGAGTCATGCTGACCATACTATGTTTATCAAGAGAAGTAATGGTAAGATTGCCATTCTTATTGTTTATGTGGATGACATAATTATGATAGGTGATGATGTGAATGAGATTGTTAGCCTTAAAGCTCTTCTTGCTCAACAGTTTGAGATTAAGGATTTGGGGTCTATGAAGTACTTTCTTGGAATGGAGGTGGCTAGATCTGACAAAGGAATTTTTATCTCTCAAAGGAAGTACATCCTTGATCTCTTGGAAGAAACTGGTATGTTGGGATGTAAGCCAGCCGATTCTCCGATTGAGGCCAACCATCATCTTGGTAGCAATGGTGGGGAGCTTAAAGAAAAGGAGAGATATCAGAGACTTGTGGGTCGCCTGATATACTTATCTCATACTAGACCAGACATTTCCTATGCTGTGGGGGTTGTGAGCCAATTCATGCATGAACCTCATACTAGTCATCTTGATGCAGTTTATCGTATCTTGAGGTATCTTAAATCTGCCCCAGGTAAAGGAATTTTGTTCTCTAATCATGGTCACTTGAGATTGGAAGCTTTCACTGATGCAGACTGGGCAGGTTCTATTGATGATAGGCGATCTACTTCTAGCTATTGCACCTTCCTTGGAGGGAATTTGATTACATGGTGGAGTAAGAAACAGTCTGTGGTAGCTAGATCTAGTGCAGAGGCTGAGTACAGAGCCATGGCTCATGGTGTTTGTGAGCTTTTATGGCTCCAAACAATCTTGCGTGATTTGGGATTTCCTGATTGTGGTCCTATGAAGCTCTACTGTGATAACAAAGCAGCCATAAACATTGCTCATAATCCTGTTTAATATGATCGAACAAAGCATATTGAGATTGATAGGCATTTCATCAAGGAGAAGCTGAGCAAGGGTTTGATATGCATGCCTTATGTGAGATCCGAAGATCAATTGGCCGATGTATTTACTAAGGGTCTAAGTAGTAAAAGTTTTCACCCCATTGTATTCAAGTTGGGCTTGATAGATATCTTTGCACCAACTTGAGGGGGAGTGTTAAGTTATGTTGAGTTAGGGTTCATCTGTTATGTTTTCTATTCCTAGGGGTAGTTTGGTCATGTATATTGTTGGTCCTGTATATGTCTGTGTATAGACCTTTTTTACAGTAATGAGAAAATACGTTTGAAGCTCTCTCTCTCTCTCTCTCTCTCTCTCTCTCTCTCTCTCTCTCTCTCTCTCTCTCTCTCTACGATAGCTTACAAGACAGACCATCAAAGCCTTAAGTACCTCTTTGAGCAAAGAGCAGGAACCCTTTCCAGCAAAAATGGGTGACTAAACTGTTGGGCTTTGATTATACTATCACCTACAAGAATGGCAAGGATAATCAGGCGGCAAATGCACTATCAAGGAATGTTGGGACGACTACTTCAGAGGACCCTATTGCTGAACTTCATGCATTATCATGTGTTACCACCAATTGGTTGGATGCTCATGTGAAACAACTACTTACTGACTTGCAGTAGGGCCAAGCTCATGCAGGGTATGAATGGGATCGTGGTATTCTCACATATCATGAAAGGTTGGTGGTGGGGGATTCACCTGTCAGACAGAAGTTGATTCAAGACTTTCATTCATCTCCTTTGGGGGGTCAGTTAGGTGTGGGCAAGAATACCAAAAGGATGAAGAGGAATTTCTACTGGAAGGGCCTCCAACAGGATGTTGCATTGTTCATTTCAGAATGTGATACCTGTCAAAGATACAAGAGTGAGAATGTTAAGTACCCAGGCCTGTTACAACCCCTCCCTATTCCCAACAGGATTTGGACTGATATATCCATGGACTTCATTGATGGATTACCAAGTTCTCAAGGGAGGACTGTGATCTTTGTGGTCATTGATAGATTGACAAAATATGGGCATTTCATGGCCCTAGCACACCCCTACATAGCTAAAGAAGTGGCCAAGGTATTCTTTGAGCAAGTATTCAGATTGCATGGGTTGCCTTCTACCATAGGGTCTGACATAGATGCTGCCTTCACTAGTCACTTTTGGCAAGAACTTTTTAACTTACAAGGATGTGAATTGTGCCTTAGCACTCATACCACCCTCAAACTGATGGACAAACTGAAATCCTGAATAAATGTCTAAAGAATTACTTGAGGTGCATGATTAAGGATTGCCCTAAGCAATGGGCTAAATGGCTACCATTAGCAGAGTGGTGGCATAACACCACCTATCATTCAGCTACTAAGACCACCCCCTACTTTGCAGTCTATGGGCAGGAACCACCAGACCATACTTTTTGCATGTCCAGGCCCTCCTTAGTGGCAGAAGTGGATAATTGGATAAGGGAAAGGGGTGCCATCATCAAGAAGTTACAGGAACATCTTTCCCAGACCCAGCAAAGAAGGGCACAACTATGCTAATAAGGGGAGATCTGAAAGGAAATTTGGGGTTGGAGATTGGGTATATTTGAGACTACAACCTTAGAAACAAACCACTGTGGCCCTGCACAGAAACATGAAGCTAGCTCCCAGATTTTTGGGACCATTCCTATAAGTTGCAACTTCTAGCAGAAGCCAAGATTCATCCAGTATTCCATGTCTCATTGCTCAAGAGGAAGTTGGGAGCTCATGTCACAGCTCAACCAACCTTGACTCATGTTGGTCCTAAGGGCACACTACAGTTGGAGCCTATGGCAGTTCTGGACAGGAAGTTAGTCAAGAGGGGTAACAAGGAATTCGTGCAATGGCTTGTGCAATGGGCAAATTCATTTCCAAAGGATGCTACTTGGGTGGACCACTCAGAGATATAGGCTAAATATCCTCATTTCCAGCCTTGAGGTCAAGGTTGTTCTTTAAGGGGTAGGAAATGTTACATCCAAACAAATATAGAATTTAGTGAGGTGTCTCTTGTAATTTTGTAAGGAGAAGGCAGTTAGGAAGTTAATTAGGAAGTGGAGGGAAGTGTTATCTGTTACAGCTATTAATAGGACGCGAGTAGGAGGAGAATGGATGTCAAAATTTCACTGAATAATATCAATCATCTCTCTCTCTCTCTCTCTCTCTCTCTCTCTCTCTCTCTCTCTCTTTTCACATTTCTGTTAATTCCGTTATCTTCTTCCTGAACCATAACAGGAGTTGGCTCCAAGACCAAAGCAAATAATTGTAACAACCAGCATATCTATGAAGACCATGGCAACTACACTGAAACAAACACTTTGTTGAACTTTGCCCTTTGGCTACTCACCAAATAGTCCTTTCATTTACTTTGTGTAGTTATGAGCCATCCAAAAAGATATCTTAGCCTGTGTTACTAGAAAATGCTAATCCTCTGGCGAGTTACATCTTGGAGCATATGTTCCAAAAATTGGCAAGCATTCCCTTCTAAATGGTGACTCTAGAAACCCCAAAGTATTCCTAACTTAATCTAAAATTCTCCTCAAGACAGAGAATCAAATGTATATTGTAATCAGAAGCCAACCTCCATTGTACCACAATTTAGGCCATGTGGCATAGCATGTATTGTTCTCATTCCTCTTGTTGGAGCAATCTGCGTTCCAGGTAAATTAAACGCATTAATTTCACTCTATCCCTGGCTCTCTACATTATAAGTTGACTCTAGCCACCAAATCGTACCCTTTTCAATGCAATATTCTTTGCGAATAAAAACTTATTTCACTTTCGCAACTTCTATCTGGCTAAAAATTGATTTTGCGCTTCTTTTGAAGCGAAGAGAACTTTGTCAGTAACCTACGTCCTTTGATCCTCACAAAAAATGCCTATTGTGCCCAGCAAAATAAAGAGTATTTGCAACTCTGCACTGCCAAACCTTGGTATTTATTACTGTTTCTATACTAACTTTAAAAACATAATTCTAATAAAGGGCAAAGATAAAATGGTATAGTACAAGCATGGCAACAGACACTACTTATTCATCGCTTCTTATCTGTGAGCAAGGTGAGGGACTTACTAGAATTGCCGAAGTTTGAACTATTCTACCGCGAAGTTGCAACAATGAGCTGGTTTGAGATGGTGGTGGGATTCAAATCGTTGCCAAAACCTGCTTCTAGAGTACACAAATTAAATTTTAAAAAATAGCCATTGAATCATTCCACTCAATGGAAATCCATATTAAGCAAACTATCACAGTGCCTTAAAACAATTTTTAATTCAAAATAAAAATTAAAATGTGATAAACTGCCTAGGAGATTTCAAATAAAATACAAGTTTCCTTTTCTAAAAACAGAACGCAATAAGTAGATCATCTACATCTCGCTCACCATTGTTCGGTCAACACCCAACTAAACAAAGGAAAATAAAGGAGAAACCAAAAGAAGTAAAATCGGACACACACACACACACAGAGATTGTTACCGAGGACAGTCGATTCCGGTTATGACCTTTTGGTCGATTATGTCAACTCTTAGATCCAAAAACTTGAAATTCAAAAGAGAATACAAAAGTTAGAACTCACCAAAATAGAGAGGAAAAAAAAAAGGACAATTACCACTTCTGAAAAAATAATTCCCAACGGATCAACTTCGGTGTATTTTTTTTTCTTTCAAAGAACCTAAACTCGATGTGCCTAAACCCAAAGTGTCTAAACCCCAAAACCGAATGGAAGTGCCTAAACCCCCAAAATCCTATGAAAGTTCCTAAACTTCTAAAACCTTATGAAACCGTATGATACCCATAGTGCCTAACCGTATGATACCCATAGTGCCTAAATCCCCAAAAACGTTGACCTAGGAATAATGCTCATGGTTGTATCGGTTTAAAAAAAATTTAAAAAAAATAAAAAAAACTTCACCTAGTGAGAATTAAGTTTCAACCTCATAGACCTATTGACAACGTAATTTTTTTTAAAAAAAAAGGTATAAAATAAACATGAGAGACAAAGAGAGGGACTTAACAGCGTTACCGGAGTTTGAAATGTTCTACCACAAAGTCGCAACAAGAAGTTGGTTTGAGATGGTGGTAGGATTCAGATCGATGCCAAAACCTGCTTCTAGAGTACACAAATTAAAATTCAAAAATAGCAACTAAAATCATTACATCCAATACGAATCCTGACCAAACAAACCATCACACTGCCTTAAAACAATTTTTAGTTCAAAACAGAAATTAAATGTGATAGATCGACCACCAAGGGTATTTCAAATAAAATACAATTTTTTTTCCTGAAAACACAACACAATTAGTTAATAATATGCACGTCCTCGCTCAATTGTTCACTCAACACCCAACTAAACAAAGGAAAATAAAGTAGAAACTAGAAGAAGAAGAAACAGACAAGGAGCGAGAGAGAACCAAGGATGGCCGATTCTGGTTGTGGCCTTCGGTCTATCGTGTCAACTCTTAGATCCAAAAACTCGAAATTCATAGGAAAGGCAAAAGTGAAAACTTGCCAAACTATAAAATAAAAAAAATGTGATAAACTGCCATGGGGATTTCAACTAAAATTCAAGTTTCCTTGTCTAAAAACATATCGCAATTAGTTGATCCTCTGTAGGGCTCACCATTGTTCGCTCAACACCCAACTAAACAAAGGAAAATAGAGCAGAAACCAGGAAAAGAAAAAACAAACAAAGTGAGAGAGATTGTTACCAAGGATGGCCATTTCTTGTTGCGACCTTCTGGTCGATCATGTAAACTCTTAGATCCAAAAATTTGAAATTCAAAAGAGAGACAAAAGTTAGAACTTACCAAAATAGAAAAAAAATATAAATGGCATAGGAAGCTACTATTCTTGCTAAAAAATATGATAAAAACGACAAAATAGATCTCTTTTAGGCAGAAAGAAGCAAAACAGGAGCAATCAAAGTCAAGATAAGACTTGAGCGCTCAAGTCATCTATTTGAACACTCACGTCCTCTTTCCTATGTCTCTCCATTTTGATGATTAGATCAGTAAGGAATCATGTTTATCTTCTCTTTTGTTTGTTTGAATTAAGAAGGGATCTGTTCATGTACCAATCAATCTTTGTGGAGGGTTAAAATCAAGATTTCAACACTTATTTATCATTCAAACAAAGCTTTTAAGTCTATAACATAGTAATTAAAAGAAGGAAACGGAAGCTACTCTGAGGGAGAACCAAGATCAGAGGCAACAAGAGTTGATGTCTTGAGCGCTAAAGTCATCCTCACTTGAGCGCTTGAGTCAGAAGCAATGGACAAATACCCTTTTGATGAAATAGTATAGTTTTTCAGAATTCTTATCGCTTGATTTATCGTTACACGTAAGGGATAAGCGAAGATACTAAGAATGACAATTATGAATGCACCAACAAAAATACCAATTACAACACATAGTTTTAGACCCAAAATGAAGTTGTTGTGATAATACTGCATTCAAACTCCCAGATGACATTTCCAGTGACCCCTAATACCATGTTGCGATAAAACAATTTCCACCTGGATTCCAAAAACATGCTAGGTTCCTACTAAAATTCTGAACTCCAACAAATAAACATTTTCAATAAGTTTCAGATGTATTTTCCAATGATTAGGAAGTTTGTAGAACAAAATTACTATCTCCTTCCTGATTTAACACGCGCACACAAGCTATAAAGGAAAGCTATCTAACCAAATTGAAAGAAATGTGATTCTTTCCTTATCTGGTCAAATAAGCAAGCTATTAATAGGGGAACTAATAATTAAAACTAAAGTCATGTCATATTTTAACATATTAACTAAAGGCATGTCATATTTGAACATATTCAAAGTACTCCAAGTACATTTTGAACCTCTATCGATCATCGTCGGAGACAACTTCGAGAGTCATCTTTTGAAGGCATAGATTATCGTTGTTCCACCTGTCATTGATTAAGTTTGTTATCGTGATCATCATCATCATCACCGTTGAAGTATTTCTGTCGCCCGATTCAGCACTGTGACTCGACTCTGCGCCTACTAGCGCAAAGTATCTCATAAATAAACAATTATATAGGGTGTGCGTTCTTGTTCGACGATCCAACAGCTTCCCTAGACAGATCCCATCACTACCTCCATCACAAGCATCGGATCTGGCAATTTTCTGGGTTAGCTGGGTTTTCACCAGACCACCTCTCTCTCTCTCTCTCTCTCTCTCTCTCTCTCTCTCTCTCTCTCTCTCTCTCTCTCTCTAAAGGGTCCCTTTTATAATGGTCTGATCCACGACCAGAATTTTCCAAAATCTACCAAACAATACTGGTTCTAGGGGTAACCTTGATACCGGTATTGAAAATCTTGTGATCGATTGATACCGGTAGTGAGGGTAACCTTGGTCTTGATAGCACCTGGAAAATTTTCAAAATCCTTTCTTTTTCCACTGATTTGACTCTCGATCACTTCTATCACATTCTCAACATCCCCCAACGTCCCCACAACATCAAAACACATATCCAAGTCCACATACAAGTTATACAACAAGAAATATTCCAAAGATAAACTCATTCCATATTAAAATAACAAAAGAAAAGGAAATTAAATTACGGGTCTTCATAGAGGGTTTGTCTATGGGAGTTTTAAATCCAGAGAGAGGGGGGTCTGTTTACGGGTGCGTTTAATTAGATTTTATAGGGAAATGGTTGTAAGCGTATTATAGGGTTTTCTCAAATTTCAGGATGAGAACATAATGATTCAAATCTATTAGGATGAGGACTTAAGTAGGGTCCTCAAATAGGATGCCCATTTAAATTTCTCATAGATAAACTTTTCTCTTAAAATTTTTTTTTATGATATCTGTCCACTATGATAAACTTACATAAAATTTATTTCTGCCTCTATCCAAAAAAAATAAAAAGATAAACTAATCTTCGTAAACTTTATCTCAATAAAATAATAGATAAAGTTTTGTGTTCAAATTGTTTACAACGTTAAAAACACATAAATTTATCTATTTGATTTTTGTACTCTGCATTTGTCCAAAATTTCAAGAGCTAAACTTATCTCTTAAAGATTATGTGTAGTATTGTTTGTGAAGATAAACTTGGTTGTTAAAAACTATACTATTTTTCTGAGAAAAAAAAAATACAAGAGATAAACTTATCTCTGAAACTAACAATACAAATACCCATAATCACATCTCCGTATACTCTACAAATTATTCGTGGAGCAAAAGTTCATGGAGCCAAAGAAATCAATTGTTGTAATTATTCATATCCAATAAGTGTACCCACATTTTACATAAAATTTATTTCTGTCTCTATCCAAAAAAAATACACAGATAAACTAATCTTCGTAAACTTTATCTCAATAAAATAATAGATAAAGTTTTGTGTTCAAATTGTTTACAATGTTTTTTTTTTTTGGGTAAATAAGCTTGAAATTAAAAGAGGCTAAGCGAATGTACAGCCTACAAGGGGCATACCCCAGGGAGGACAAAGAAAAGAAAAAGGAAAAGAGAATTGCGTGAAATAAAAGGGATGGCCACAAGGGCTACATGAGGGTAAGTAGGGTAAAGTACAAGATACGCAAATATAAACTAATCAACTGATGCAGTGACAGTGAAGAAAGTGCGTGGTCCCGGCACAACCCGCCGGGGAGGGAAAATAGGAAACCAACTCATCCCGTTGGAATAGGCCTTGGAGTAGCATGGCAAATGATACTTGATGACTGAATAGGACTTGGAGTAGCATGGCAAATGATACTTGATGCTTGGGGAGGTACTTGGGATACTTGATGCTTGAAGCTTGCTTATGGAACTTGATGCTTGGGGTGGGACTTGTGAAAGTGGTTTGATGGAATTTGAGCAGCATAACGGCTGCTTTTTACAATCCCAGAGAATCAGATGTCTGCCCAGAGATTGGCAGCCCAAAAATACAGAGTTGTAGGGAGGAAATGCCCCCTCCCAGAAGGGACTAATACACGCTATGGGACAGCCCCCCAAAGCTAGGCAAGAGATTTCAACATTGTGGATGCTGATCAGACACACAGCAGTCCAGATGAAACTAAACAACTTAAGGTAAATAACCTATCATGTCCACTGGATTTCTGGAAAATTGGGCAGCATCTCCTTTGTAACAGGTACGTAACACAGCAGGTTCTCAACAAAGTTCAATTGCAAGCAAGTAAAAAATGCAGGTTGCAACAACCCTTGCAACCCACCTAATAAGCATAATCCAGATACAAGTAAACAAGAATCTATAGCAACAATCCTTGCCATAGATTAACATAATAACATGAAAGTTCAATTGCAAGCAAGTAAAGATGCAGGTTGCAACAACCCTTGCAACCCACCTAATAAGCATAATCCAGATACAAGTAAACAAGAATCTATAGCAACAACCCTTGCCATAGATTAACATAAAGTTCAAGTAGATTGTACGGTTACCTGGAGTATTAGCAAGCTCCATCAATGGCAGCAGTAGCAAAACGAGTCCAGCAGTGGCAAACATTCCATACTGCAGCAGCTAAACAGATCCTGGAGCTGGACCTGGTCCTTGGACCATTTGGACCTTGAAGCAGCCCTGCAATGATGATTCTGGAGTGAACCTCTGATCCATGCTGGAATGAACTTTTGTTCCTTGCTGCAGCAAATACAGGGGCAGCAGCATTAAATGCCATTGAATCTGCCTCCTCTGATTGAATCTGCCCCATCCTGGCATCCCTGGACCATGAGCCCTCACAAAATACAGCAAAAACAGACAAAACAGTCAAAATACAGCCAAAGAATCACAATGTATCGTAGTATCACAACAGTAATGAACACAGTAGCAAATATAATGAACAATCTGCAGTAGAACCTGTCATTTGAAAGGAAGTATGGATGTAGCAAGGACAAGTATAATGCATAATAAGTCTCATACAATCCCCCACCTAGCTGATAATCCATGAGATTGAGGTCCTTGGGGAAGATTTTCCAAAGACAACAGTCTATACCTCACAAGTGAGTGGATTTTACCCACAACAGAGAGAATTGTGCAAGTTGTGCTTTGGAATTTACAAGCATTTCTTTCCAGCCAGATCTGGTAGACTGTGGCAGTAAACACTAACTTGGTGATTAAGGTTTTAAGGGTTTTGCCTTTGACAGATGAGATTTGCTTAATCCAGTCAGTCCAACTCCTAGAGGGCCAATTTATGCTGAGATGGGTTAGAACTTGAGACCATACTTGAGAAGTGAAGGGGCAATTAAAGAATAAATGGTCATGGGTCTCATTGCTAGGACAAAAGGCACAAGAAGAGACAGGAATGGTCCCAAAGAGCACAAGCCTGTCTCCAGTAGATAGCCTATTATGAATGGCAAGCCATGAAATCATGCTACACTTGGGAATATGCCCCGAGAACCAAATGCTCTTGTACCAAGATACCTTAGGATAGTGGGTCCTAATCTCATTCCAAAGGGAAGAGATAGAGAATTCACCATTATTGTTAAGGGTCCATCTATGGTGGTCCTCCAGAGCATGGTTTGGGCTACTTAGAGAAGACATAGGACCTCTAAGCTCATTTAGTTCCAAAGTTTGGGTGATGGGAAAACACCAATTGGAGCCTCTAATGATGGAAGCCACAGTGGTCTCCCTGTTGAGACCAGAGTCATAGATGACCCTAGTACCAAATCTATTGACAATGGGGCCCAGGGGGTGCCAATTATCATACCAAAATGAAGTGGATCTACCATTACCAATAACCGTCTTAAGGTGGGGAAGGACAAGTGGTCTGAGATTAAGAAGTTTTCTCCAGACCCATGAGGGTGAACTAGGCATTTTAACTTCCCAAAAAGACCTCCCTTTGAGCAAGTACGATTTAACCCACTGGCACCACATAGATTGTTCCCCCCCAGAGA
Organism: Vaccinium darrowii; assembly: GCA_020921065.1. Lineage (NCBI taxonomy): Eukaryota > Viridiplantae > Streptophyta > Magnoliopsida > Ericales > Ericaceae > Vaccinium > Vaccinium darrowii. The sequence continues at coordinate 24,342,817 of CM037151.1, forward strand.
TAAGGAACCAAATGTGCTTGGCAATAGCAGCTTTGTTCCATATAAGAATGGACTTGAATCCAAGGCCACCTTCCTGTTTTGGACAACACAGGTGTTCCCAAGACACTTTAGCCCCAGTTTTTTTAAGGTCAGGACCAGACCACATGAAGGATCTAAGAATGGATTCAACCTCTTTAATAACCTTTTTAGGGAGTATGAATAGAGAGGACCAATATGTCTGCATTGAAAATAGGACATTCTTAATTAATTGGACTCTACCAGCATAGGTCAAGTCCCTATTTGTCCATGTTTTGGTTCTCGAGGTGATTTTGTCGATCATGGGCTTGCAATCAATGTACTTTAACTTGGTGGAGAGCAATGGAACACCCAAGTATCTCACAGGCAAAGTGCCTTCCCTAAACCCAAGCATTTGAAGTATTGCAACTCTGGAAGCACTTTGAACCCCAGAAAAGAAAATAAAACTTTTACCAGGGCTAGGGGAAAGTCCAGATAAAGTTTCAAATTCAAAGAGAGAATCCTGTATATGCCTGACTGATTCCATATCACCTCTGCAAAATAGCATAAGGTCATCAGCAAAACACAGATTAATGATTTTGGTTTTATTGCATCTCCAATGGAACTTAAAGTCAGGCTTATTAGATTTCTCTTTTAAAATGCATGTGAGTACCTCCATAACTATTACAAATAGGTAGGATGACAGGGGATCACCCTGTCTGAGTCCTCTCTCACCCTTAATGTAGCCAGTCGGTTCACCATTAATACTGAGTGTGTAATTGGCTGTGGTGACACATGCTTTTAACCATGTAATCATTTTGGGATGGATATTCATGCAAGTGAGTGTGTCCCATAGGAAATCCCATCTAACATTATCATATGCCTTCATGATATCAACTTTCATGGTACATTTGGGTGAAGCAGTGGATTTATGATAACCATGCATGATCTCCTGTGTGAGAAAAATATTATCGGCAATTCTCCTACCTTTAACAAATCCGGATTGAACTGGATCAATAAGGTCAGGGAGGACACTTTGGAGTCTCTTAGCTAAGATCTTGGCGATGCATTTGTACACAACATTGCAACAAGAGATAGGTCTGTAGTCCCCAACCTTAGAAGGATTAGGAACTTTAGGTACAAGTGCAACAATGGTGGCATTAGCTTTGGTCAATAGTTTCCCAGACCTAAAGAAGTTTCTGATGGCTGCCGTAGCTTCCTGTCCAATTATATGCCAAGCCTTTTGGAAGAACTTAGCATTGTAGCCATCGGGGCCAGGGGCCTTATGGGGATTAAGACTCATGAACATATCCTTAATTTCAGTGTTGGATACATCCTGTACCATATTCAAACCTTGTTCATTTGTGACCCTCCTAGTAATAAGTTGGTTGATTCTGTCATAAGCATTATAGTGGGAAGTATGTGGCTTACCAAGCAGTCCAGTATAGAAATTGACAAAGGAGTCCTTGATTACATTTATGTCATAAGTAATAGAAGAATCACCAAGGGTCAGACTGGTAATCTTACTCCTATTTCTGTTGTGATTGACTGACTTGAAGAAGAAGGAAGTACATTGGTCCCCAAGCTTCAACCATTGGATCCTAGATTTTTGTCTAGCTAGGCTCTCTTCAGCTCTAGAAAGAGTGAGAAACTGCTTGTAGACCAACTTCTCCTCCAATTGAGTAGTAGTGTCAGTAGGGTCTGCTCCAAGTTTAGATTGCAAGGATTCAAGATGGAGTTTAGTGGCATGCACCCTGTCAGTGATAGCACTAAACTCCTTGTGGTTCAATTTCTTGAGGTCAGTCTGTAGCCTCTTAAGTTTTTCAGTGAAGCAGAACATTGGATTCCCAATTATCACCTGCCTCCAAACTTTTTGGACAGTGGGAAGGAAGGATGGGTGGTCTGCAAGAAAGTCAAAGAACCTAAAAGGTCTTTTTGGAGATTTAGGGGGTGGTGCAATACGTACTAAAGCAGGTGAATGATCAGATATCCCTGGAGTGAAGAAACAAGCTGAAGAAGAAAGGTGAGTCCTCAGCCATGTATCGTTGGCCAAGACTCTGTCAAGCTTGGATGAGATATATTAGGGAGGGTCTTGCCTATTAGACCAAGTAAATTGGCAACCAGAGTACCTCAGATCTTCTACCTCACAGGAGTAGATGCATTTATTGAAGTCATCCATATGGGGAAGCCGTTGGTTTACACCCCCAACTTTTTCTCTAGGATCTCTTATTTCATTAAAATCCCCCAAGATTACCCAGGGGTCGTCGTTTTTTAGTCTGCACAAGTCATTCCAGAGTTCAAGTCTTTCATTGTGATTGTTGGCCCCATAAACAAAAGTGATCAAAAAAACAGAGTCATCATGAATGAAGTGGACCTCACAGTGGACAAGTTGACTAGTCATATGAAGAACCTTCACATATAGGATGTGAGGGTTCCAACAGAGCAGGATACGTCCGATGGGGGCCACCACAGAGTTATGTGCATATTGCCAGTGGGGGCAAATGCTTCTCATAATCTTTTTAATGTTAGGCTCCTTGATCTTATGTTCTATTAAGCCCATTAAAGACAAATCATTGTTTCTCAAAAATACTTTGGCAGCCTTTTGCTTGAGAGGATCATTGAGACCTCTCAAGTTCCAGAACCCGAATTGCAATTGTAGGTGAGAACTAAGCTGTGGGTTAACGGTACTAAGCATAAAAACAATTAATAAAGCAAGTAAAGCAAGTAAAGCTAAATGGCAAGAAATAGGAAGTAGTAAATCTGCCCAAAAGGATACTAGAGCAGTATCAATGCCCTTTAGCAGAACCAAATCTGCTCTCCTTCTTCTTGTTCTTGTTCTTCTTAGTATTACTTCCTGCTGACTGAGGGCAAGAGGGGGAGGGAATGGATGCTGCTTCTGTGTTCAAGACACCTGATTCACCCGGCTGCATGATGGATGGAGGACTCTGCACTTCAGAATCCTTCTTAGAAGGAGGGCCTTTAGTGGTGGTACAAGGCTCTGCTATTAATTCCTCGATTTCCTCAGAAGAATCATCAACCTCGTCCTCTTTGACATAAGGATTGGACTCCACCGGATTAGTGACAGAATCTAAAGCCGTGCTTCCTCCTTCCTCCAAAGCCTTTTGTACTTGATGTTGAACAATAGGGTCCTGATTGGAAATGTGTGGCTTATTCCCCACAACTTGCCATGACTCTTTAGTATTCGCAGGAGTTGTGGTTGGTTTCGGGATACATTTGTGCCCGAATACATTACATTTAGAGCATTTGGGGGGGAGCCATTGGTACTCCACCCTGATTGTAACAGCATCTCCATTTGACCTCACTATCACCTCATCTGGTAGCTCATCTTTAGCGGATACTTCCACGCATATCCTAGCAAAATCCAGTCTTTTTTTCCCAGCTGTAGCCTCATCAACATGAATAGGTTTTCCAATAGCACTAGCTATGCGGCTGAAGCCTGATTCTGTCCAGCATTCAAGCGGAAGCTTATGAAGCTTAATCCATGCTGGAATTAAGGTGGGATGTTCCGTAGTGGGAACCAACATTCTTCTCCAATCAGTAAGCACTAAATAGCGCTTGGAAAAGAAATAAGGCCCTCCTTCCAAAACCTGCATCTTGGTAGCCTCATCTCTGAATTCAAAGAAGAAACATGCTCCTACCTGTTTGATGGCTTTTGGAGCATTTTCCTTCCAAATAGCTCGAGCAGTGGCACACACTAGGTTGTAGGGCATTCTACCATCCAAGAAATACCCTATTAGGCAATTATCCCAAGAATGAGTATCAACATCATCTTCATCCAACTCAATCACAGGTTCCTTCCCTTGCTGCATTTCTGGGTAATGTTCTAACTTCATGGATTTTGACGGGGCTTGTGCTTTGAACAACGAAGACCATTTTGGAGCTGTGCCAGTATTGTTTGGCTTAGTAACCTGCTCTTTGCGAGGGGCTTTGTTCTCACTGGGCGAGATTAGGTTCAGGGCTGGTTGGGAAGTCAAAACTGACTTGGATGAGTTATATCGAGGTCGTATTGCATCTGATGGATATCCCAGATTAGGGTCCTCTGCTTCATATGGATTCCCTTCAGCATTGTAGAGAACTTGCGGGGTAGTATTGGGGGGATGAGACCCTACTTTCAAAATGTTACCTGCATCAACACTTGAAGATGGGCCCTCAGGGACGATTTCCTTCGCCTGCAGTTGTATGAGTTGGGTTCTAACCTCCGAACAATCGACCTTAGTTCCGAATTTCCGCATAACTTCTTCAATAGCCTGGACTAACGTTGTGATTTCCTCCTCACCATCCAATTTATCCTCAGCCTGTTTAACGACTTCAGGACTAGATCTGATAGGACTGTTGGGGCCGAGAGAAGGGCTTAGGGTAGTTTGTGAGGTTCTATTACTGTTGGTGATGGATGCTTGTTCATCACGATTAGAGGATTTCTGCTGTTGTGGGTAGAGGTCAAGGGGTTTGAATGGCGTGAACTTTGTGGGTGTAGAGTACACCACACCTGGTATCAATAGTTTACTGTGGATAGGATTACCTGTTGTTGCTGCATCTGAGTTGCTCAGTGTAGAACCCAAATGCTTCCTACGGACAACATAGGAGTCAACAGCTTTGGACCCCAGTTCGTAGGTATCCGTGGAAACATCTTCTGCCGTAGCAAGATTTTCCCCTAGTTTGCATCCGAGATCCTCCATGGGAGATGAGCCATCATGCAGCTTCGGTGTATCAGACGAGACCCCCATGGCTGAAACCCAAAGGTGTGACGAACTATGTTTCAAACGGCTGGAGATCGCACATCGCAAACCAGGGATGACGTCATCAAACACACATGGACTGCTCAAGACGAACGGTGGGTTTTGGTCGAAGGGTTTCCGAGAGGGAGGGGGGTCGGTTAGGATGATTATCGGGTTTTCGAGAGGGAGAGGTGGATTTACGGTGGTGTGGTTGTGGATCGGGGTACGGTGGTGATGGGTTACGGTGGTGGTGGAAGGGTTCGGCTGGGGTTTCAGTGTACGGTGGGGGAGATGATCGGGTTGTAGAACGAGAGAGAGGGGGAGGGGGGATCGGGGTTGATGGGTTTACGGTGATGGTGGAAGGGGTTCGGCTGGGAGCCATATCTAGGGTTTGTCACAGAGATCGCGGAAATCGCCTGAATCGCCTGAGTGAGTTGCTGACGTCATCTTTTGTTTGACCGTTCTTTTGTTTACAATGTTAAAAACACAAAAATTTATCTATTTGATTTTTGTACTCTGCATTTGTCCAAAATTTCAAGAGATAAACTTATCTCTTAAAGATTAAGTTTAGTATTGTTTGCCAAGATAAACTTAGCTGTTCAAAACTATATACTATTTTTCTGGAAAAAAAAATACAAGAGATAAACTTATCTCTGGAACTAACAATACAGATACCCATAATCACAGCTCCGTGTACTCTGCAAATTATTCGTGGAGCAAAAAGTTCATGGAGCCAAAGAAATCAATTGCTGTAATTATTGATATCCAATAATTGTACACACATTTTACAAAATACAACTCTTTCATTAACCATATTTTATAAAATAACTAATATTACTTTTTCACTTTGAAGGGAAGTCAAACCAATTCACGTTGAATGAAATCCAACAACATCAACTAGAGGATCTGCATGAAACTTGATAGAAGCACTTAAGAATCGACACAATTCTGACAACAAAAACTGGAACCAAAAAAGAGCAGAATAAGAGAAATCAGCACAGAAGGAGAAAATTTGAGAAATTACCAGTTCTTCCCTTGAGAAAAAAAAAAGCTCCCTTCTCTCCTGTTAAATCTTCAGTACAAAAAATGGAACAACCCTACAAAAGAGCAAAATAAGTGATATTTCACAACATACAGTTGCTTGCCCGTTTGAGAAGAGATGCCCATTGGTTGATGCTTTTATAGCCTCATTTTGTTATGTACATGTGTTTCATTTCCCACTCTTAGATGGTCTTGAAACACGTCTTTAGCTTATCATATTTTGTTGTAACCATTTGGCCTTTGAAGGTTCTTTTCATTTTTCTTTTCTTTATTTCCACCCTGGGTATGCCCCTTGTAGGATATATATTCGTTTAGCCTTTATAGTTACCGAGGTTCTATTTGATTAAAATGTTTACTCCCTCCGTCCCAACTTGTCGTGTACCCTTTTGGGGATTCATCCAGCTATCAAAGGCGAGAGCCTAGGCGCGCACCTAGGCTCCATTGTGGCGCCTTGAGTAGGTCCATGTGAGGCACCTTCAAATAGGCTCATAAAAGGCACACCAGGCGCACGCCTAGGAGAGAGGCGCAAAAACTTGCGCCTCTTTGGGCCTTGAATTTTGAGAAGAAAAAATGAAAGAAAAAAGGATGAAACATACTACAACTGCATCAAAACCTCAGATCCAGCCTTATCGACATCATTCTTGGAAAGTAGCAAACCCTAGACTTTGATTATTGACTTCGGAGGTGGATGCAAAACATGGGACACTTGGAAAGTTGTTGGATGGGTTTGCAGCTGAATTCCGTGCTTTAATCAGTTGGATTGTTGCCTGTAAACACAAGAATCAAAGATGGAGAAAGGGTTCCAACACTAAAAGCCCAGTGCTTTCATTATTATTTCAAGTCCAGCACTTCTATTTTTCATTTCCAGCACCATTTTCCATTTCCAGTTTGCTCAACCGTTGAGCCTTGTTTCTGTTTCTAAGCCTGGTCTAGCCTAGCAATTTCCTTATCGTGTTCATTTTATTACTGTGATAATGGAGTTACTTTTTCCAATTTAAGTTCAATTTCCACCATTGTTCTTATGCATTAGTTTGATTCCACTTTCACAAGGTTGGGAAATATACTCTTCCTTAGGGCAAAGAAAGAAGCACATTGGGGCTAAACCCATTAGCCACGCGCTTCTGTTTGACGAAGTAGTCAGAGGGCCACAGGGCCACGCCTACACCTACAGACAAACTGGACAGTGATTCAGTCCTAGCACACTTTCACACCTAAGGTTGTCAATCACGCCTAGGCGGCGAAAGAGTAGAAATCACATCTTACCACTGCCGGGGGGGGGGGGCAACTGGATAGCTTACCGTTAGCAAGAAAGGATTAGTAGACTTACTTGAAAATGTCAAAACGGTCACGGGCAAAGCTGAGAGCAACGTCCTTCGAAAGGTTCATATCCAAGTTGTAAACATTCGCATCAGAACCAGCACCTCCACTACATTCAGGTCCCTCACCATCTTCATCCGCCGCCGCTGCGGTTGCCATTGGGGAAGGGTTTCCGACCAAGTAGCCTTTGGCCTTCAAGCAGTAGATGAAGGCAACCCATTCGGAAGGTGAGAGACAGAATAACTAGTTTTTTCTGGGTTTTTGCAAGCTATTGTACCAAACTCAAACTCTGCAGTTTTGATAGGAGGGGTATGCTTGTTCTTTACTATTCTTACAAGAACTTGGCTCCCAGTAGTCTGCAAGCCAAAAAAATTACTCGAATGAGTCCACTCGAAATTAGGGATCAATCCGAGACTTCTTCGCAAATGCTAATACCAGAAAAGAAAGATCCACTAAATTTTGAAACTGTACAGGTGTATGGTTGGAACATTGAGAACGAAGATGATTTTCTGGAACAGCCACTTTTGTTGTCATTAATAGGAAAACATTTGCATAACTAAAAAGGAAAAAAAGGCATAGTCACTGCCAAATATGAAATAGGCACTGCCATTGCAAGCTATTTCCTAGTTGAAAATTTGTGATCCAAGCTTTCTCAAGGATGGAAAAAATAGAAAGGATAAAGCGGTGGCTATCAAAGTTCTCTATGAGAGATCAGTTTCCCCAACACAAGTGCTTCGAGACCTAATCATTGTTTCTGAGAGATATGTACTTGAAAGTTTTAACGCCCTTGCAGGTAAAATATATCCTTCGTTGGATCCAAAACGAGACCTATTACATTGAATCCCGTAGGAAAAATCTTCAATCCTAATAGAAAAGAAATGAGAAACCATAGATCAAATGACAATGGGTTTTTTATAAGCAAGAACAATTATGGTGGTCTCCATAGGCACACATAAACTGTACCTCTTTCTTTTGTTATTATGGGAGGCTGAAGCCAGGTCCGCAAAGTTGTATCCTAACGTGAGCACATTCCAGGCATCGTCATAGGCTTTAGACATGTCAAGCTTTACATCTTCTAGATACCACATGCAAATAATATTACCAGATCAATGAGAACTAATACCACTTCACCCTTCTTTAGCCCTGTCCTCCTAATGTTTAGATGTATAGAAGCGTAGAATTTCAAAGCATTACCACAACAAATAACTTGAGAGGCCCACCAATCTGGTTGTGATATGAGCAAATTTTCAGTGTTTAAACTTCACAACAGTAGTCTCTGCAAGTGTAAGTTCAAGAGCATGCTCACTTGCTCAGCATCTAGAAAAACACAGTAACCTGCATCCAGGATAAAACTCTTAAGCAACCCGTAGAAAGTGATTTTAATAGCAACTACAAAGGAAACATTTCCTCAAAAAGAAAGACAACAGAATACATATGCATCAATTACAGTCCAAATAAGATAATACACGCCTGCACAAGCAACCAGTTTAACACCACATAAGTAAAGGAAAATAACCAACAAACAGATTTGCAGTTCTGGAAAGGTTGGGCAAGTTCCAAGCTTGCACAACTCCAAGTTCTCTGAGTTAAGCATGCAAAAGAGAAACACATGAGTGCATAAAAAGCAAAAAGTTCAATTGGTAAACTTCATATTGGCACACGAATATAACCGGCACCCCTTGATCAACTCTCATTACAAACCATATCATAAAGTTCATATCTGGTGAACTTAATTTTGTTTCTGCACTTTATGTGCACGTCATCTGTCTTATGTGTGTTTACTTACAATGGAGAGAGAAGTTGCTTGCCGATAGCACTGGCTTCATGAAGGGGGAACAAGCTCAACGCGTTGATGCTTCCGCAAAACCACTCCAATGCGATTAATGTTTCAGAAAAAAAGGAAGACCATCTTTTTTCCCATCTAATTTAGCAAGACCACAAATTAACAGAAAAACTGAACATGAGTGGTTGACGGCCTTCCTCTCACACCAATGAACACAATGGGTACTGTATATTGCCCAGTCAACTCTGCTAGAGCTTGTTGCAGTTCGCTTCCATCATCTAAAAAGAATGATTAAGCAATTTCTCAAATAAATGGAAAAATGACAAATTCATAAGGAACTCAAATACAAAGAAGAGATGTTTTCTAAGGAATAACTATATCCTTGATAGAAGTGGTCAAACATAGGAACGTAGGCATCGTCGATGTGGATGAAGTTGTCGATGTGGATGAAGTTCCCTAATAAATAAAAGCAAAAATGAACTGTGCAATGATATGCATGTCTCTCGAAATACTAAGTTGCAACTTTGAGGGAAAAAATCAGTAATTTAATGAGTGAGTTATAAAAAGGAAACATGAAAGCAGTAATTTAACAAGTGAGAAATAAAAGAGGAAACATGTGATGTCAGCGTGCCTCTTTTGTTACTTGGAATACAATGGCCTTTTTGGAGTTTACTGGGCTGCTCATTTTGGGCAGATGATATATTTGGTTTATTTGTTCAAATAGCTTACTATAACCTTCCATGCAGGTTGTGCATGGTTTTACTCATTATCCCACCCCTGCCAGTAGTGCAGGGGAGTTGCCATTTTTTTTTCCCTTTCTTTTCTTTTCTTTTGTTTCCTGGGATATGCCCCTCGTAAACTTGTATATTCACTTAACCTCCTTTATATTTCAAGCTGATTAACCAAAAAAAAAAGAGGAAGCATATAATTAGTAATTTAACAAGTGAGATATCATTTGCACCTATCCAATTCACCTATCTTGTAAGTTGCACCTCGTTTCAAGAGCAGTTGCTTGACCCGCTTGCAATATCCGCAGTAAGTTTTACTACAAGCGAATGAACACCTGATTAAGTTAAACCTCAGGAGAACACACAGTTTATTCTTCACAGCTTAACAATAAACTAGTGAATGCCCGTACCTGAATCGACATAATATAGCCTCAATCGACATCAACGACCAAATCCTACTCAACAGATCAAATTTAGCTCCATTAGATTCCCTTTTAAGCTATGGAAAACAAAAATAGAAATAAATTGTATAAGTTTAAAATATGAGCTGTTTATTATAGCCCACCAGTAATACTGTTGGAAAGAGAGAAACAAAAAAAAGTTGGAAAAAGAGAAACAAAAACTATTACGTCATGGCCAACTGTTCAAAAGGAAGGGCTGAAAACTAAAAACTACCAACTAAATGTACACTAAAGCATTTGGTTCTGTAATGCATTGGCTTTCTTAATGAACGTAACTACTTAGAATAAGCATCACCCCAACACTCAAAAGTAAGATGGATATATTGCACTCAAAACCTCAATTGCCATTGACATTAAACCATCAATAAACAAAAACAAAAAAATAAAAAACACTATCTTAAAGCGATTGCCTTCGATAAAAAATAAAAATAAATAAATAAGCAATTACCAAAGGTAAGACCTCTTTCTCTAATCGGCCATTTGAGGTGAGAGACATGAACGATGAAGTTTGAGCTCTTCTTTCTGATCATAATGGAAAGCTCGTGCCTTTTTATTCACCGAGTTTGCACAATTGTGCAAATAACTTGGTCTTCCTTGCAAGTAGTCACTGTCCACATAGCACCTTTAATGTCATTTTGCTAATGAGACGATCAAACCTTGAAAAACATAACACCACTAAATTCAAGACAAGTCCGGGGTTTTCTTAATCACATGCACTGATACACCATACTTAACAAAGCAAAATAATAGCAACACATGCACATTTTTTCCCACATTATTTCACCACCAACCAAATCAAAATGCAGTACTTGAGGATAATAAATTTAGAAAAAAATTTATGAAAAAGCTACTACCGTACTACGAATAGCATAAATGGCATTAAAAGCTTCATTTTATAAGTAGCACTCATGTAGCTCCAAGGATTAAGAGCAAATGAAAAAGGGTGCACCTAAGTAGCCATTTTCTTACCAGCATCTGAAAAGTAGCCAAAAGACATAACTCAAGCTAACAAACCGATCAAATCTTGCACAATTCGCTGTTTATTATAGAGAACAACGGGGGCACGTCCCCTCTAATGGCTAAAAAACTCATATTATTGAGAGAAACCAATGCAATTATGAAGATATTGTTAGCAATATGGGGAAAGTTCCCATCAGGCAACAACAGTTTCCATTTAATGCAAAAGCAAAACTAACAATTCGTAGATTAACAAAAGAGAGTCCATGGTTGTGTGTGAGCCTTAAATGGTATGCAGTAGGATCCTATGCTCAAAAAGGGTATTTTCATGCGCAAGTGTAATAGCACAGGATCCATTGGCCTTTCAGTACCAAAATTCAAATGCATGCCACATTTAAGCATTCAATGCCCATTTCATATTAACCACAAAAAATGCGCAAAACTAACAAATGTAAGATTTAACAAAAGATAGGCCATGTTTATGCTAAAACCTATTTAACTGCTGAATACAGAAAAATGATAATTGAGTACTTTAATAATGGTGTGCCCAAGAAGGTGCTCAAATATAATTTTTAAAAGCGCATGAAGTCCACATAATACTTGATAGGCATGCATACCTTCAAGACTGAAGAAGTATCAGGGCCAAGAGACATTTATGCATGCATCTACTTCCCCATTGTTCTATCTCTTCCACAGCCCCTGAGATAGGTGTGCAATGGCTTTCAAGATTCACCATCATCAACCCAATCTAAAATCATCCCACCTCACAATTAGTCTAAAAATAGGATTCCATGGCCTCTTTGTTCAAAAAATCATGTCCAAAAATTCCATGAGAAAATCAGAAAATAAATATTCTATGACAAAAACACAACAGGAAAAAAAATCGGGTTGATACGCAAATGAAATAAGTATGCATCTTATGAGATAGGAAAACCTTTATTCCACTATACCACCTAGAGTGTAAGTTTAAACTATTTCCCCCTTTATGCTAGATTTTCTCTTATTCAAATGAGTAGAGTACTATTTGCCCACATTAGATTCTTATGGATGACCAAACAAATTATACCCACTAGTTATCAACCTTGAGTAGAAGCAAACAACCAACCATAACCTTCATTAGCGATCAGTGAACTCTGGATCTATGTAACGTTTACTCTACATGTATGTGCGGGTTACTTCTTAAGTGGAACTCAACAAAAAAAAAAAAAAAAAATCTAGCGAGTGCAACTTCAAGAAGGCCAAAGATGCACAAAAGAGTTAACTCTCGGAGGAAAAAGGGAAAAAGAAGAATACTTGAAAAACAAATGATCAAATAGCCAACAAAGATACTAGCAAACTATGTATTTGACTGGGGGATTTCCTGATTCCTATTCAAATCGCATAAATACCACGACCCATTTATACCTTTGAGCTTCGCTTTGTTATTTACAATCCCTTTCACCTTCGCCGGATACTCCTACCTATGGTTGCACTTAAGTATTGTCAACATCTTATCAAAAAAAGTATAGTCAACATGGTAAATTTTGAAGCTTCATATCTAAGGCAGCAATCATTGGCGGATCCCCAATAGAGGAAGAGACTTGACCAAAAAAAGGTGAGAGACTTAAACAAAAAATGGTGTGAGACTTGACCAAAAATGGTGTGAGACTTTACAAAAGCACATGGCTATTACTTTTCAAAGCAAAACGGGGGGGATTTTGGATCAAGCACTTTGGCACGTCAGATTGAGCTGATTTCTCATGTGACCCCTTGAAAAAAAATTAAGAAGAATTAACGGTTTGGATCATTTGTGTGGGACCCACTAAAGCCGGTCGGTACATTTTATGTACCTTGGGGTCGGTAGCCCCTGTTCTATCCATTCTTTCACCATTCAAAAAACAAATGCACTCACTATTATGTCACCATTCAAAAAACAAATGCCCTTGTTATGAGTATACACAATCACGACACACATGCTCATTACACCAATACACGAAGAAAGGAATAACGGGTAGATAAGAAATTAAAATCTCAAAAACAAACCAACATTGTTGCATACCTTCAATTGTGGCAAGACATAAAAAAGAAAAACCTAGTTATTGAATATAATCAAATAACGAGAAATAGATAGAAAGAAGTAGCAATAGAAATAAAGTAATTAACATAATTTATTTCTCTTTATTTGCAAAACCACAACACATAAAAAGGAAAAACCTAGTTATTGAACATAATCAAATAAAGAGAAATAAATAGAAAGAAGTAGCAATAGAAATAAATTAATGATCACATGACAACATGTTGAAAACTAACACACAGAGTGATAACTTTGCAAAGGTGAGAGAACAAAACAACGTTCTTATTCCATTAGAAGTCGTGATTACAATGAAAAGCTGAAAGACTTATATAGAAGAAATCCTACCTAACCCTAATGAACATGACGAAACCCTAATTAACAAAAAGGACTAAACTACCCTTAAAATGATTATAAAATAACGAGGGCTAACCGCCTATATTATTCACACCCCCCCCCCCCCCCCCCCCTCTCTAACTCATGATGCGAGCCCGGAGAGCATCGAGAGTTTGCCAAGGAGAAAACGAAAACGAACAGTGGTGTGCGTCTTGGTGAAGAAATCGGCCAACTGAAGAGAGGAGGAGACAAACGGGAGAGTGATAGTTCCAGACTGAAGATGATGCCGGACAAAGTGACAATCAATTTCGATATGCTTCGTACGCTCATGAAACACCGAGTTATGAGCAATCTGAATGGCACTTTTATTATCACAGTAAAGAGGTGTAGGAGAAGAGAGAGAGAGACACCCATGTCAGATAGAAGCCAGCGGAGCCAAACAACTTCCGAGGTAGCATGGGCCATAGCACGGTATTCAGCCTCTGCAGTAGAACGGGCAATGACAGACTGTTTCTTGCTTTTCCAGGAGACAAGAGAATCACCCAAAAACACACAATAGCCAGAGGTAGACTTACGATCAGAAGGATCACCGGCCCAATCAGCATCAGCATAAGCCCGAAGAGTCATGTCGGAAGAAGATGAGAGATGTAAACACTGAAACATCGTACCGCGAATATAGCGCAGGATCCGAAGCAAGGCAGCCCAATGCGTAGAACGGGGAGCACAAACAAACTGACTAATAACATGCACGGCGTAAGAGATATCGGGCCGAGTAACAGTAAGATAAACCAAACAACCAACAAGCTCACGATATGTGGTAGGATCATCAAGAGGTACCCCATCGGAAACAGAGAACTTAGCATGTAACTCAATAGGAGTATCAACTCGTTTATCATCAGTAAGTTGAGCACGATGAAGAATATCGGTGACATACTTAGTCTGGGTTAAGAGATAGCCATCCGGAGAAGATGCAACCTCAATGCCAAGAAAATATCGAAGAGGACCTAAGTCTTTCATTTCAAACTTGTGAAATAAATGCCTCTTGACCTCATCAATAGCAATAGAATCAAACCCAGTGATAATCATATCATCAACATAGAGCAAAAGAAGAACCAAACCCTGAGAGGTGCGGCGAATAAAAAGAACAGATTCATGAGTGCTAGGCTGAAAACCAATCTGCAAAACCACATCATGAAAGCGGGAATACCAAGCCCGAGGAGACTGTTTAAGACCATATAAGGCGCGGCGGAGGCGACAAACAAGACCAGGAGCATGAGAGAATCCTGGAGGGGGACGCATATATACTTCCTCAGAGAGATAACCATTGAGAAATGCATTTTTAACATCCAATTGAAAAAGAGGCCAGTGAGACATAGCGGCAACAGAGATCAACATGCGAACCGATGTCATCTTGGCAACAGGGGCAAAGGTTTCCTCATCAATACCATATTCCTGTGAAAAGCCCTTGGCAACTAAGCGGGCTTTGTAACGTTCCAAAGATCCGTCAGAATGAGTCTTGACTTTGAAGACCCATTTGCAGCCAATAACATTCTTACCATCTGGAAGAGGAACCAAATCCCAAGTGTGAGTACTATCAAGGGCAGTGAGCTCATCATGCATCGCAGTTACCCAATTTGGATCATTACAAGCTTCTTTATAGGACCGTGGTTCAAAATAGGTATGGAGGCGAGACAAGAAAGAGCAATATGAAGAAGAGAAGCAAGTGTTAGTAAAACCAAGTCTTACCGGAGGACGACGATCACGAGAAGGATACCAGCCTTCAGGCGGATCAGAGTCTTCCGAAGCAGATGGAGGGTGAGGAGTTGGATGAGCACGACGGACATAGTGGTGGGGAAAAGGAGGAATAGGGTGAGAGAGCATAGGAGGAATACTGGAAACCTCCGACAGGTCTAGAGTACGAACACTCTCCTCTACAGGGACTTCCAAGGGGAAGGGGTCAATATGCACAAGATCTTCTTTGGCAATGGGGGCTTGACGAGGGGGAAGGGAGAAGTATGGCAAACGCTCAAGAAAGGTAACATGTCGAGACACATGCAATTTTTGAGTGACGGGATCATAACAACGGTATCCCTTTTGCTGAATGCCATATCCTAAGAAGACACATAAGACGCATCGAGCACTTAGCTTAGTCCGGTCCTTCTTAGGGAGAAGAACAAAACAGGTGGAGCCAAACACACGAAGAAGAGAATAGTTAGGAATGTTGCCATAAAGCCGTTCATAAGGAGTGGAACCAGACAAAAGAAGGGTAGGCATCCGATTAAGGAGATAAGCCGCAGTAAGTACAGCTTCTCCCCAAAACACGGCAGGCACAGAGGAGGAGAGAAGAAGAGACCGTGCAGTGTTAAGAAGATGATGATGCTTGCGTTCAGCTCGACCGTTCTGAGACGGAGTGTCAGTACAAGCGGATTGGTGAATAGTGCCGTGGGTTGCTAAAAAGTCAATGAATTCACCGAGAGAGTATTCACCCCCAAGATCAGAGCGAAGAATTTTGATTTCTGTAGAAAACTGAGTGCGAACCATGGAGTGAAAAGTGCGATAAGCTTGGTAAAAATCAGATTTATGTGTCAATAAATAAACCCATGTGAACCTAGTAAAATCATCAACAAAGGACACATAGTACCGTGAACCACCTTTGGTTGCTATGGGGGAAGGTCCCCACAAGTCAGAATGAACAAGCTCAAATGGAGAAGTGGAGACAGAAGTGCTTTTATTAAAAGGTAAAGCAGACATTTTTGCAAATTTACAACCACTGCATTCAGAAATATCACTAATAGAAGTGTTCCCTAAATAACCAGATTTAACCAAAACTTTTAAACGTTCACTAGATAAGTGCCTTAATCTAGAATGCCAAAGATAAAAAAGAGAAGACTGCTGATCTAATCGAAAGGATGACATGACAGTGGTTGTAGGCTCAATAGGAACATGGAACTCCTCCAACACATGGAGATCACCAACCCTACGCCCGGTCCCAATCTGCTTCTTAGACATCCGATCCTGCACAATACAACCAGAAGAGGAGAATTCAACATCAAAACCAGAATCAGATAATTGACTTATGGAAAGAAGACTAAGGGACAACTGAGGGACATAAAATACATTAGGCATAGAGAGGAAAGAAGAGGTGGTTGGGAGAATAGAACCAATAGAGACAACATGCATAGGGGATCCATTTGCAGTGGAAATGCTAATAGGGGAAGTGGGGGAGACACAATGACTAAGTAATGATAAAACAGGGGTCATATGATGGGAACAACCAAAATCAAAAATCCATGCGGTGGGTGAGATACCTGTGGTATAGGAACCAAGCAAACCTGACGGGGTGGTGGTCATAGCAGAAGCTTGTGAATGATGTGGCTGGGTAGCCAAGGATGCCTGATACTGCTGATACTGCTGAAACTGTTGAAACTGGTCAAACAAGGGAGAAGGAGGGACCCCATCAGAAGTGGAGTAACTTGCCAAAGCTGCGGGAGGACAAGAAACTTGTTGATACTGTTGTGAAGGCCGAGAAGATTGCTGAGGTGGCCGAGAGGAAGAAGACTTAGAGCGAGAATTCTGGCCTGTCGTCTGTAATAGTTTGGGACAAGAATGTTTCCAATGGCCCTTCTGACGACAGAAACTGCACTCATCCATAGCAACACGAGGCTTAGGCTTGCCTGTAACCTGGATTAGGTGAGAAGCGGGAGTAGGCAACAGAGGTGCATTATACTGTGCAGACGAAGCTAAAAATACTGTTGGAGAGGAAGATGCATTAGAGGCCACCCTGAGCCTAGTTTCTTCAGCAATAAGTTCACGAACTGCATTGTCAACTGTAGGGCGAGGAGAACGATGAAGCATAGCACCACGTAAAGGCTCAAATTGGTCACGGAGAGCCATAAGGAACTGGACCAAACGACGTCTCTCACGATACTCTGTAAAGACAGGAGACTGCAAGACTTCGGGTTCCATTAAGGTTAACTGATCCCAATACTGTGTCATCTCATTGTAAAACTCCTGAATTGATTTACCATGTTGCTTAGCATCACGAATGGAGCTCTCAAGTTCATACTCCTTTGCAAAATCTGAATGGAGATACATACCCTGCAAATAGTCCCAAACTTCTTTCGCCGTATCATACTTTGAAAAATTCATACCAATAGTGGGTTCAACAGAATTATGAAACCACGTAAGAACTCTAGCATTTTCCAGTTCCCATTTTGCAAAAGCAGTGACATAAGCTGCATGAGTAGGATCATCTGACTTCACAACAGTTGGTTTGCCAGTAGACCCTGTTACATAGCCCCACATTCCTCTTCCAATAATAAAGTTTTTCATAACCTTTGACCAATATGAGTAGTTAACACCATTTAATCGTACACTAATAGCAGTAAACGATTTATCATCTGACATGTTGATCAGATACACGAAATACCAACCAATCAATAACAATAAAAGGGAAGGCAGAGAGGAGTACCACAGAGTTTCCACAGAATGAGTTAAAAACACCAGAGGACTGTGATACTTTGATAGAACTTAAACACTGCAGAGAGAGAGTAAATCTCAATGAGAACTGCAATACGGAGGGTGGTACCAGTGCTAACGATGCCAATATTGCCAATCGGTGTCAGAAAACTGCTTCGTGGGTGATCGGAAAGGTCAGAAACTGCTTTACGGTGGACGTTGGTGGTTGAACAGTACTCTCCTATGGCAGATCTAACACCGTGAGGCCAGAACAGTAACGAAACTGCCCGACGATGTTCAGAAACTGCCGAATGAAGGTCGTCGGTGGTTGAAGTGGCTGCAACGACGACTGGCGAGTGAAGACAGCGGGTCGCCGGAGGTTTGTGGTGGTCGCCGAGTGCTGGAGAAGGTCGTCGGAGAACGTCGGTATAGTGGATGATCTTGAATCAGCGTGGGTTGCAAAAGGAAGGAGGCAAAGGTTCGTTTCTTTGACTGGGAAAGATTTCTGATGTGAGAATGAGAGAGACGAAGATGCAATCTTGTGGGAGAAGGTGCGATTAGCCCAGATGAGGCTCTGATACCATGATAACTTTGCAAAGGTGAGAGAACAAAACAACGTACTATCTTATTCCATTAGAAGTCGTGATTACAATGAAAAGCTGAAAGACTTATATAGAAGAAATCCTACCTAACCCTAATGAACATGACGAAACCCTAATTAACAAAAAGGACTAAACTACCCTTAAAATGATTATAAAATAACAACGAGGGCTAGCCGCCTATATTATTCACACAGAGTACCTTTTGAGCTAACAACACACTATCCTCGCCCTGCTTTAACCCACCAAACTACTGTACATCTTCAATCCAGCCCCAAATTCGTGCACAATAACACTAACTTTACCCAAGTAGCCGTAGAAATAACATATTAAACTTCTAAGCTAGTTCAATTCTGCACCACTATGCAATTATCCTGGTTAACATTTCGATTCCTTCCCATGAAATGAGTAAAAATTTTAACAGGGAAGAAGAAATTAGGGTTCAAAAGTTTTGAAGGAAAAGCAGAAATTAGGTAAAGATGCCGTGGTTGCTGACTTGGGGCTGTGGTTCAGAAATTTGAAAGAGTGAGGAACTGGCGGTGCTTCCTGTGGAGGGGTGTGGTTTGGTGACCTAAGTGCCAGAGGTCTGCATATTGGAGTGGTGATTGGAGGAGAGAGTTCTCATGGAAAAGATGGAAGAGGAGAGAAAGGGAGAGAATATTAAATATTTGCTTGATTTCAAATTTTGAAATGTGTTTAAAAATGGTCAAAAGCAAAGGACACTTTGTGCTCATCAATGTCTGTTCCCGTGTTTCATAGTCTGTTGAGAGAGCCAATTATCCAGCTTTTCCCTTTGTACCTGCTATCATCTTTGACATAAGATATTGGAGCCATCCATTCTTGCATTTTAAATCTAACAGTCCAAAATACAGGAAATTCAAAAAAGCTAAGCTTCCTTATTATAGAGATAGATGTCAAAAAAGCTAAATGTCCAACAACTATGAAGCACCAAGGAACTGAAGAAAAATACTACAATGCCCCAGTACAGGAAAAGAAGTAAGACTGCCCGTGCTTAAAGGCACTTACTAATCCAGCCTATATTCCCTACTATAAACCACCTCGATCACCAGCCAAAACTCAGACTCTTTCCAACATGTGCCTTTAAATAACTAACCAACAGTGCTTAAGTCTCAATCTATTAGGGTCCGCCACCGGTGCCTTTAAATAACAAGTATCAAAACTAACCCATACAATTCCAATAATTGTTTTAGTGGGGGAAAAAGGTCAATTTGCAACATTCAATTGAAGAGAAGAGGGTAAAACATTGGAACACATTATGTGAAGCTCAATGGAAACATCTGCCAAACTCACAAATCATGGCTGATACGGTTTTCTAGAATAGTGAATTCGCCCGGCATAGAAGTAGAATAATTGTCTTCATCGATTTTGGAGGAAATGGGTTTATATTAGATGCGCGCTAAGGGGAAAAGAAGATGATGCAAGCACAGCACAGTGAAAACAACATACCTCACATTGGAATCATCACTCAAGCTAATAATTTGAATCATAATCAAAATTGGCTTTGAAGTGATCTTACTTACTGCTTTTCTTGCTTTCCCACATCTAGTGAATATATAGATATTAGGATTAGAAAAGAAGACACAAGTCCTACTGTACCCATGCCCCAGATTCTGGGTGTGGGGGTGTGGGAATAATATCACAAGAACTGATACAACAGGGACTTTACAATCAAACTAGCGTTTGGGGTACTCGAGATGCGTGTGCAAGCGGCGAGAAAGAAAAACAAAAAGACACTTAATTTTTGTGAATACAGCAAGATGTACATGCATACTTTGTTGCATAGAAAGGGAGAGAAGAAGATGGGCCACAAACCTGTACGAAGAATCAAAACATTCTTAAGAGTTGGATCATGGGCATAGACATAGTGGCAGCATTTCCTGTGTACAAAGACGCCGAAGGAGTAGAAACTGTTTTTCCTCTGGCAGTTCTTAAACGTGGGGTGGGGAAGTTGGGAAAATTGGGCAAAGAACTTACCATTTTGCCCAACATGTAACCGCCCATAACATGTGGGGAAAATGGAACTAACCAATTTCAATGGTAGAATTGGATTAGGCAAAAGTCTACACAACCTCAAAAAATGAGAACACCAAAAAGGGATAGCCCCTTTATATATTAGAATAGATGGGCCAAGCAAACTAGCCTCCCTAGACACCAAATGTCTCATTCATCTATGTTTAATCAAGCCCACAGTACTATGGTAATCTAAAAACCAGAATACTTACCAACAAGGCAAAGAACAACACCTATTTTGGGAAACTTGGATGCAATGAAACCTATATGGTGATAACTTCAATAACCTGCTGCTGGATCAGCAATTTTCAGTTTGTAGAAATTGATATGCGGAAAAACAATATACAGACCCGCCAGTAATATAAACAAAAGAGCGAACACCTGAACATTTTGCTCACTCCATCGAGGAACAGCACAAAGTAAACGTATCAAGATCTCCACTGACTGGTTGGGTTCCTGTGTTCTTTCCACCTGCTCTTTAAATGAGATCATTACTGCGAAAATGATAGGGGGGTTACTACATTTAAGCATGAAGTGAAATGCGTAGAAAATATGAAACCTGGGCAAAGCTTAAAAGAAAACGAAGAAGAAGACAAAAGCATAGATAATGTACAATAACATGAGAGACAAATTACAACCAGTTAAAGATACTACAATTACTAGGAAAAGATCAAATTTAAGCAGCTACAATAACCGAAGTTAAAACAGAAACACTACAAAAGTCCAAAAAATCCTACTCAGACAATACGCAATAACACATGTCCAACCCCAATATGTAAGAAAATTAGTAATTGCTCGTGCCTGAAAGGCACAATGTGTAATAACCCGAAATTTTGTAAATAAAAAATTTCGATGTATTAATGCGGTTTTATTTTTAAATAATTATAGTTTATAATTTGGTTTGGTTAGATTAAACGAATTAGATTTAACCTGTTTAATTATACTTTTCGCGCCGTAAATAAACGCGTACACACCGGGTATTTCACCACACTGCGTCCGGAAGCCTTACTAAATCCCCAACTCTTATTTTATTTTATTAAAGCTAACCTTGATTAGGTGGGAGATTACTTATAAACTAAAACTAATCTTTAAGTTGGTGGGAAATTTGGTGGGGAATTTCTTATAACCTAAAACTAGTCTTTAAAACCTAATTTTTGCTTTTGCAAAAGGTTGTTTGGACACTTGTGGGGAGGGTTTTTGGCTGGTGATTATTTTTGGGGGAGGTGAACCTCATTGCTTCACTATAAATAGCTCACTCACCTTGCTTCATTTCACACCAAAATCTCCCAACTTCTCCACTTTGTGCTTTCTAGTGTTCTTGAGTGAGTTCTTGAGTGTTCTTCTTGAAACTCATCCTAAACCACCACACACCACCACTCTCGACCACCCCTAGATCTTAGAAAGGTAGCATAAGTTAGCTAGAAAGTGTTTGAGCAAAGGTCGACTAGTCGTTACGCCGCCGGAATTCAACTAGCTTATCGGCTTCCGACTAATCATCGGAATTAAGGTAGATACTTTATCTTAACCTTAGATTAGTATTTACTAGTTCATATTGATTATGTTATTATTTTGCTTAAACGTGCTTAATTATGATTAAACGTGATTATGTTGGTGATTAGTGATTTTATGAACAATTAGACTTTGAAAAAAAAAACACACTTAGTCGTTACTATGCACGAATTAAAATTGACTATCAAAATGCACCGTTATAATGTTCGATGGACTTTTGGGAAACTAAATTACCCAGTTATAATGCCTGAATGAAAATCGACTTTTCAAATTTACGCAGTTATAATGCCCGACCAATTTTCTGAGAAAAGAGCTTTTCAAATGAAATGAGATTTTCCGGGATTATTGAATAAATATTCTTAATCTATTTAGACTAACAAATAGAATCTATGGCTAGCATGTCTAGTCAGGCTTTTTCTTGGTTTAGCCCAAACCAAGTGGCGATTCGACGAACGAATCTTAAAACACGCCAAACGGATTCAACTACTAGAGTTTTCTAGTAGGGTACTTTCTTGGTTTAGACAAACCAAGTGGCGATTCGACGAACGAATCTTAAAACACGCCAAACGGATTCAACTACTAGAGTTTTCTAGTAGGGTACTTTCTTGGTTTAGACAAACCAAGTGGCGATTCGACGTACGAATCTTAAAACACGCCAGCAAATCCAAGAACGAGAATGAATCCTTATGTTTTGATTTAAATCCCCGGAAGAAAGAACTTTTGTCGTTAAGTAACATGTTTTCGTAAGATGGGTTACGAGCGGAAGGTTTATCATGAACGATTCTAAACGGAGGATTTTGTTTTATGAAATTAATGCATGTGCACGTTCTTTTTCAAAGACGATACGACCCGACACATTTTTCGAGAAAGTGATCGAATGTTTTTAAATGGAAGAGATAGAAATGAGAATGAAAATGTTGATGTGATGAAAGTTGAGATGTTGATGCTGTTGGAGTCCCGCCTCAGTTCCCCGGGGTGAACTGGTGGTCAAAGCCCAACGGAACTATACGGTAGTGCTGTTTGAAGTTTCTCCTCAAATTCCGCGGGAGAATTTGACGGTTAGAACTTACTCAGTACAACACATAGCAAGCGGACCTCATAAACAAACTGGTGGGGATTCAGTGATATGGGTAGCCGGGACTATGTCGTGTGTGACGCGGAGTTAGCGGACCTCATACTGCAGGAGTCAGTTTATGGGTGGCCGACCCTTCGTACGGAAAGGTTGGTGACCGTTAGAACGGGGTTGTAGAACGGGCCAATAACTTTCGAGAGATGTGAGATGTTGACATGGTTGAAATTTGAAGAAGAATGCTGTTATGAGAAAATGATACGAGATACTGACACTATACTCTGGATTCTGAAATAATACGAGATACTGATTTTATTAAAGCTGCACTCTGATATGAAAAGAAATGGGATACTGATTTTATTTAAGCTGCACTCTGATTTGATGTGATACTGATGCATTGACACGCATGAACTTACCGTTTTGATAAATGATTTTCAACTATTTACCTGCCAACAATATTGTTCTAGAATTGCTAGTTTAATGTTGGGGTACGGTATCTATTGAGCGTCCTCGCTCACGGTTTGCCCTGGCATAATACGACGATGTTGCTTCGCAACTCTGACGTATTATGCTAGATTGTCACGATGGACAGGAGGACCTCTACGGAGAACACGGAGCCGGAGGAGCTGCCGACATGGAGCATGATCTGATCAGGGAACGTACGGAGCCATAGAATCCACCCAGTCTACCTTTTTGTAATCTGCGGAGGGCAGATCATCTATATGTATTTTTGGTTATTGTTATTATTGTGTAAAACCGACTTTAAATTGTAATAATAATCCATAACGCTTTTCCCAAAAAAATGCGGGGCGTTACACAATGCAACACGTTCTGAGCACAACTAAAGTGAAATAACATTTCCTACTTGTGACCAACCCAACTTTTTCGAGAAATCTTTGCTAGTCACAACCTAGGCACATTAAACCACTGAATAGTCACAAACATAACACATCTCATTCCAGGTCATAATATTCCCATAGTCAATGTGCAATCATGAATTTTTGAATAAAGTGACAAAATGCTAGACCACGAAGCAACTAAACGACACCAAATTTTAAGCATATTGTCTAGGCATGAATTCACATTCCTTCCCACTCCCATTTATAAGCCAACAGTGAAAGCATCACAATTACTTCTTCCAATAACAAATGCAAGGGAACAATCTTGGTAAGTTCATTGCTTTACATAACATGCATGAGAGCAAAGATGTTCAAAAACCAAGCAGCAAAATTAAACCCTAACAAAGTCTATCCAAGAGTAGCAACCATGAAGTAATGCAATTATGCTAATTCTGACTTTTTGAAAGCAAATTACATTGCATCAGGAGCACTCCTACGTCCATTAGAAGCAAAAACCTAAGGTTTCGATTCCATTGTGGAAGCAACATAAAAATGTTGAATACCAGGCTCAAAGCAACTGGAATTAACACCTCTGGAAACAGAAAAACCCATCATCTTGGGGATAGAAAATTCCCAATTCATCATGCACCTAATAAAACTGCAAAAGTGATATTCAGTTTTCGAAATTTTCAAAAATCATACTAATTGAACTTTGAGGGGATTTACTTGAAAAATATTGTGATAGCAAATCTCAAAGAAAATGGTTAAGTTACCTGGCCTCCTTAGATGCATTTTTTTACCTTTCTCCTAAGCTTACCTCAAGTTTTTCATTAGTCACTTTATCCGTTTCTTTGTCCTTTCAGAAGATAAGCATCAACGGAAGATGGGGTTAAAGTAAATGAAGTTAATGGTCTGGCTTATCAAGTTGAGAAACTGGCTTTTTGAAATCGAACCTACATTTACAAAGACATTTGGGAATCAAAGAAACTTCATATTGACAAAAGGTAGCCAATTATTAATTCCAATTCCATAGCAACAAAGAGCATACTATATGATGCCTAAAACCTAAACAGAGGCGTGAAAGTCACCCAAGTTCCGAATTCTCAATTAAAAGGAAAAAAAAAAAGAACAAAAAGAAAACCAATATGGTTTGTCTCTGCCTCAAACCCATCCAAATTCCATAATTGTGAAAAGAAAAAAAAAAAGGAGCTTCAACGTTGTCCTTTCGACTAAACATGTCACAATTGTAAAAATTAACATCCACCATGTAATCTAGTGTAGCATAAAAACAGAGTGCAAAAAAGGGGGAAAACATGGGAAGGGCCAGCTTATCCTATACACATCTATTAAAACAATATAGTAACTTACTTGACATAAGAATTCAGTTGCAGTTGTATTGCAGCTCCTTGCTATTCATGATCAATGCTCATAGTCCTGAATAGCATTAAAAGGGGGTTTTTAAGGCTCAAATGTTAATATTTCTATGACTATTAATCAGGCAGTCAAAATTCAATTCAGTAAGTGAATCAAACAAAAACTCATTCACAACGCACAGGCAAAATATGGTCACAACCTAGGCACATTAAACCACTAAATAGTCACAAACATAACACATGCAGTCATCCAGGTCATCAAAGTCCCATACAATTTCTCACATCAATTCCTCCAACAAATAAGGTCCCAAAGCTGTATGCAAACAACACACTCATGCTAAAAGAAAACAGTCTCATAGTGTAACACAGCTCGCAACACTTCTCCTATGAAGGCAAAAATTAAAGATGAACAAACATATGAAGAAGGCATTTTTTTTGTAAAGAACCACTCGCTTAAAAATAGAAAAAGGCATGTAATGGCTTGGTACACATTCCTCTACCACAGACCAACCCCCACACTCCCCTGCAGCTGTACCCCTATATTACTTGAAGTATTTGTTTTATAGATATGTTGTATACGAAGATGACAAAATGAGCATGTCGTGCTCCCTAATGCAGTAGCACGGACAAGGATACGGACATGGATACGGCAATTTTGAAAAAAGGGACACGGACACGGCGGGGGACACGGCAATATATATATATATATATATATATCACTCCCCTTCCTATCCAAACCTTAAGTTACGGACCTACCGTCTGGACTTCACTTTCCGGACCAAATTTCGACGATCCGAACCGTTAGATGTGTTTAAAAGGTGTTTTCAAGGTCCAATCAAGCCCGAACCGTTAGATGTATTAGCGTTTTTGTGAAAAACAGCTCCGATCAAGCCCTTCCGGGTATTTTTTTTTGCCAAATCTTCGCGTAGCCCGAACCGTTAGATGTATTAGCGTTTTTGTGAAAAACAGCTCCGATCAAGCCCTTCCGGGTATTTTTTTTTGCCAAATCTTCGCGTTGGACCTTGAAAACACCTTTTAAACACATCTAACGGTTCGGATTTTCAAAAAAAAATTGGGAAGGTGGAGGTCCGGAACTTAACAGGGTCCGGGAGTTTGGAGGTGAAGTTTTGTGTGTATATATATATATATATATATATATATATATATATATATATATATAGAGTCCCCTTCCTATTCAAACCACAATTTACGGACCTACCGTCCGGACTTCACTTTCCGGACCAAATTTCGACTATCCGAACCGTATAGCGTTTTTGTGAAAAACTGCCCCGATCAAGCCCTTCCGGGTATTTTTTTTTGCCAAATCTTCGCGTTGGACCTTAAAAACACGTTTTAAACACATCTAACGATTCGGATTTTCAAAAAAAAATTGGGAAGGTGGAGGTCCGGATTTTAAAAAAATCCGGGAGCTTGGATTGGAAGCTCGGTATATATATATATATATATATATATATATATATATATATATATTAATTTATATATAAATATTATAAAAATTTTAAAAAAACTTAAAAATGTAAAGATTGATAATTACAGTTTGACACCAAAAAATTTTAAAAATTACAATTTGACCCCTGAAAATTAAAAAATTACAGATTGACCCCAAATATTTTTAAAAAAATTACAATTTGCCCCCCCTGCCGTGTCCCCGCCGTGTCCCCATCAAAAAATTCAAAAAATTTGGGGGACACGCCACGTGGCGTGTCCCATACGTATTTGGCCGTGTCCCCACCGTGTCCCATACGGCAATACGGCGCCTCCTAGGAGTGTCGGTGCTTCATAGCTAATGCTTCAAAAGAGTTACCAGTGATTATTGTATCAAAAGAATGATACAAAGGGACAAGTCCAAATATTCAAAAGAATTGATGATAGGAACTAAAGGAAACTATATTGTGAAGCACATTAGAAGCACTTAATCATGTAAGTTTTTTTTTTTTTTGGTCATGTCCCTTGCCGTGTCCGTGTTCCTTTATTTAGAAATCACATGTCCCGTGTCCGTGCTACATAGAATAGGACACATCAGATTAGGTAACTCCTATATCAATGAGTCTGATGAGATTCATGAACAATAAGAAAAATACTAAGATAGAGGGTAGTAGGGTACCATTTTTGTCACATCCCAAAATGAGAAGTGACCAGCCGTGAACCACGAGGCCTCAAATCGTGAAACACGTAGCCTAATATAAAATAAAGTCATCGGACATCAAATTATCCCAAAAAAATTTATTCATCAAACCAACCAAAGCCAAATAGGTCCAAATCATATCCATAGGGCACAACGGTCCATAATGATAGGAATATATCACCAATAGAAAAAGGATTTTCGATTTCTATCAAAAGGTTTAGCAAAATGCAGAAGCGTTAATAAAATTACAAACTAGAATGCAACAATCCTATGGAGGTCGACATAGTAACTCCCCAAGATGCCGCCAGAGTCCTATCACCAATAGAAAAAGGATTTTCGATTTCTATCAAAAGGTTTAGCAAAATGCAGAAGCGTTAATAAAATTACAAACTAGAATGCAACAATCCTATGGAGGTCGACATAGTAACTCCCCAAGATGCCGCCAGAGTCCTCACCTATCGACTCGATTTTCCTAAAAATGGTGTTGGAATAAATCCGTCAGCTGACAAGCTCAGTGAATGACAAACATGTATATTAAATAAAGTTCTAAAGCAGAGATTAAATTAAATTACCATATCATCATAATTTGGCGCACACAATGTAAGATTAAAACAATAATAAATCTTAATGGTGATCACAAAATGATATCCAATAATAATGGGGAACCACAACCAAACAGTACCATGGCCAACAAAATAATAATCTCAAAATTAGATCCAATATCAGACTTAGAGTCACCAGGTGTTGGCAGACCGTGGTACTCTTCCTTAAGTCGATCCGGCGAAAAGACAACCGTTGAGCAAAAGGGTCACCGGCCTAACCCGGGTCTCTTTCCTAATGGCCAGGGTCACCTATACAAAAGAATAATTTCCCTGGACTTCCAATAATAAAAGTTCTCAATAATATCCATAAAGTTCTCACCAAAAAGAACACTTTTTATCGCGTGCCAATTTAAAGAACCAAATAAAAATAATTTGCTTTTCCAAGTAACAATTCTATTTGCTTTAAAGAACAATTTAGAGGACACGGGGAAGTTTCGGAAGTACGTAACATGCTTAACCACTCACTTGCGTCCAAAAGTAATGCAACTCGAATACGCAAAGAGAGGCTAACCTGAACAAAAAGAACCATATGCAATGTGACTAACTAGTTCAAGTATAAATTATGTAAGCTAGGAAATAACATTTGCTATTAAAATACCTAAGGCTAGCCTAATTCACCAACCCACCAGTAGCCAACAAATCATCCCTTCAAGAATTTTAATCCCCGGAAGCACATCACCATCCCAACCCAGCCACCCTATTTTGTTTGTGTTCAAGTGATAAAATACTACCCTCCAAAGTTCCAAACCATAGCCAATCCAAACTTCCAAAGCCATTACCCTTCGAGACTTGAAACGTAAATTATCAATGTTAACTGTAAAGGAGACAAATACTTGCCGCCTTGTTAACCTCGAGGATATCAATCCTCCACTCCAATGTGCACCCCAATTCACCAAATTCACACACGCAGAAACCGACACTCGGTCCCACTCCATCCTACACAAATCACCCAAGCACACATACATTCTCTCTCTCTCTCTCTCTCTCTCTCTCTCTCTCTCTCTCTCATCACACCTGATCATAAAAAGAGAACAACCAAGAGCAATACAAAACTTACCCGAGATCAAGACTGGAGTATAAGATCGGAACCCTCGGACTGTGGCTGTTGCTCCCTCTATCTCTCTCAAACGTTCTCTTAATAATAACCCTAACCAATCAATGAATGAGTACATATCTACTTATGTGGAACAGTAACCACCCACTGAAAACGCGATACACCCTAAATTGTAGCCAAGTAGTTAATTAGAATATTTAAAATAATATACAAATCAATTATAATAATAGCCCAAATAAATATATTCCAATAAAATTAGGCTTACATCCTCAAACTATAATAATGCCAATTAAACACGTACCAGGGCGCAAAAATAATTAAATAGGACACGGTCATAAAAGCTAAATTTCTATGCGACCAATTGTAATTATGAAAAGAAAATTTAGGGCTGTCACAATATTCATAACCAAAATTTACAACTAACCCATAATTTTGGTTAGTCATTTGCACCATAAGGGTAATGAATCTTCAATCCTTTCACATTGTATTATCCATGGTCTTTGTTTTTGTAAGTCCTACCGTATTACTCCTCTTTAAATGAATGAAATTTCTGGCTTCTTCCTAAAGAATAAATAAGTTTTCAGGTTTGGAAGAGACGTATAGCGTGAGATCATACCGACTAAAGCACTGCAGGGGATGTTCAACCTGTCAAAGGAAAAAAAGGATAATTGGTAAAAGGTAAAAACATAGAAGACAGGATGGGTCTGAATCACTTGCCTTAGATTTGCAAAATCATTAACTTTTCAAACCCTCTTTCAGAATTAACTAAAATAAGAGCACTACCGAAGATGAATCAGAAACAGGGTCGGTGGGTGTTGATTGAGATCGAACCCATTTTCTAGAGGATGGGTCCGAAAGAGGGTCTTTTGGAATTAACTAAAATAAGAGCACTTACCGACGATGGATCTGAAAGAGGGTCGGTTGTTCATGATTCAAAATCCAACCCATTTTGATGGGTCCAAAAGAGGGTCGGTCGTGGTGGTGTGGACAGAGAAAGAATGTATGTGTGAGCTTTGTTGGGTTTATTGAGCTTTGGTGGGTGTCATTTGGAAATTCATCAATTTCGAACAACTAAAAACTAATGTTTCATGGATAGATACTAACAATGTTGTGGACGACCCACGGAGATCGGTGCGATTTCGCGTTTGAAAAGATTGAAGATTGTTAGAGTCGCCACCCGGATTTGAGGTCTGAACCCAAGAAACCGATCGAAAATGACTTGTTTGCCCATTGAAAAAGATTTCACTGATTATGGCGGAACCAAAGATTTCTCAGATTCGGGGTTTGGTTACGAGAGGGGAAGGGTTTTACGGCACCCCTCTCGCCCGATCCGTGAACCGGTCTCTACTCAATATTTTGTGGGATTTTGAAAATATTCGAAATTTAATTCTAATCATGAAAATGGGAATCGGGGATAGGAATCATGTAAATAACAAGAAAATACGAAATGCAAATCTAATGTGGATGCTTGTGCGTGTAGTTTGCATGGGAATGACAACGACAAAGAAGAATTACAACGAATATTTACAGAGGTGGACAACAACAAATACTGTACAACAACTCTAGAAATCATGGATATAAGACTTGATAAACTAGCTTACAATCTGGATTCCAGAATAGGGGTTGAGCGCTCAACAGCAGTGACTTGAGCGCTCAACCTTTAAAAACCAGTTTGAGCGCTCAAGGCTTATGGATTGAGCGCTCAAACCACTTTCTAACTTCTGTGACTTCAAACCCCTTTATCACTTCTTTACTCATTCTTTACAAGATCAAAACATTGATAAAATGTTTTTTTGTGGAAAATCAGTCAGATTGATCTCTTAAGAACGATGAGAAGAAGAAAATAGTTGAGAATGGAATAAAGAGGGGGGATCCAGATCATAGCACAGCAATAATAACTCACACACACCTACCAGTTAATTTCCAGCAACAATTCACAAGAACAAAATGTAAGAATCAAAACTGCTCAGGAACAGCTTGAGCGCTCAAGCTCATAGCCTTGAGCGCTCAAACCATGATCTGGCTTTCTGGTTTTTTCGACTTTCAAGCAAGCTCTTGATACTCCATAATAGTCAAAAACACATAATCTGAAGATTAATGAAACTAGACAGTCACTGGCTTGCACTCTAATGCTTGATCTTCAAAGGTTTTGATGCATAATCATCATAAAAATGGTTAATCTATGCTCATGCATGTGATTTTGAGGTAAAATAAAGTGTTTTCAGAGCTACATGAGCATATTTAACTGTTAAATAATGGTCAACACCAAGAGAAAGCATCAAAGTTAACAAAACAGAAACTGCCCAGAATTGGGTTTGAGCGCTCAATGCCTGAGGCTTGAGCGCTCAACCCCTACTGAGACTGTAAATTTTGAAGTGCTTTCAGGCAACTCTTAGACCTTTGTGAGTTCAATACAAGTATTAAGAACTTGTTTGAATTCACTGGTCTTCCTCAGAAGGACCAAAACAGTGAATGAATCACATGTTTAACTACCTTTTTCACTTGTTTAAAGACTTGAACTTGAATGTGGGTTTAGGGATGGACAACAACAGGTATTTTTGTTGGTATTCTGGATAGGTGACACAATGTGAGAGGCTGATTTTCGATCAAGGTTGGATCTTTGATGCTTAGCAGGTGGTTTTTTTTACAAGTGGTTTTGAGGGAGGTAAATGGTTTTGTAGAGAGAGAGAGAGAGAGGATGATTTTTGGGTGATTTTTCAGCTGGAGTGTGAAAGAATTCGTAACTCCACAACCAGAGGTGATGGTTGGTTTAAATAGAGTGAGTGGGAGGGAAGTGTAGAGAGAGGGTGAGTGGGTTTTGTATTTGGGATGGGTTAGGGGTAGTTTAGGAGCAGTTTAGGAGTAGAGTTAAGGTGTATTGTACGCATAAAGATCGTATAAGATCACCCCCAGATGCTCCCATGCAGAAAATCTCATGATTAGATATTCTGCAGATTCCTGACTGGCTCAGAGTTGAGCGCTCAAAGCCGTAGGCTTGAGTGCTCAAGGTGCTCCCCGGGGGTTTGAGCGCTCAAGGCCTCAAGCTTGAGCGCTCAAGGCTCTTGGTGGCAGATTTATGGTTTGGTTTGGTTTGATGATGCTTGGGTTGGTTTGGGTTATTTGGTGGTGTTTGGTTAATCTTAATCAAGTTCAAGCCTTTCTTACAAGTTTCAGGCAGTCATGATTGGTCCGTTTCATCATCAGGAATGCTCGTGCGCGTCCCGGGTTCAAAATTGGGGTGTCTACAAATGCTAAGTGCCAATGCTATTCCGAAAGACAACACCACAAAAACCTCCTTTTAGTACCATAAGGAAGAAAAAAACGATATAGGAACATCTCAAAGAACTACAATTCAAAAAAATCAGCACTCAAACGTGAATGAAATCAAACACCAACCTTTATAATCAGGCTCTTTTGTCTATAAATGGCCAAGGTAGTTTGACAAACAAATCTGATAAGCAAAACCAACTCGAATTGAATATCTATGTAATTAACAGCGCTTGTGCCACTCTAAAAAACCTTAGTTTATTTGAGCAAAAGAATAACAGGATGAGGATAATTAAACTTAATGGATTGACATGGACTCAAATATGGTAAGACTTGACAGAACGTACTAAACCTTTAGTGCAGATGGGTTGCCATACATGTGTCTCTCACACATTTTGGCACATGTAGCATGCAAATGGATGATTTAGGGTTAGATTGGTTGCAACACATATGTCTCTCACACATTTCATGGAACACAAAGAATGCAAATATGTTCACAAAAGTGTATGCGGCCAACAAATTTCGAGGAAAGGATTTAACTTTCCAAATGTTGATGAAATGTCTTACATTTTAGTCAGAAAAGAGTCAGAATTTAAAGTCTTAAATAGCTCCATAATCCTCATAATTTAAAAATTATCTCGCTGGACCGAAAAAGAAAGAAGTATACAAAATGAAATCAAAAGAAACCTGTTATAATATTAAAAGCTTAATTATTGGCCTGTTAAAACAACAGCTATGCAAGCTTGTGTGGTAGTCGTCGATCATAAAATTGAGGTCGATTTACTTGGTGCAATAAAGAATTAGGTTGACATGTGAGTTTCATTACATCAAATCATCAATCAGTGAAGAGTGATGCCAAAACATGAATCAATTACCAAAGCATGTGCTTGCATGATACCAAATTGAGGTTGATTTATTAAGCCCAAATTGCACAATACGGCCACACCTAAAGGCACGAATCAAACCTACATATCAAGCAACCACATCTTCACGTATCGCAATTCAAAGGAAACTAATAATTACGATTAATATGTTTACCTAAATAAAAATGCACCAAATAGAGCCTTTCAAACTCACATACTGGTATCACCATGCTTCTGAAAATCTGAATCAAGAACTGAGTCTTCGATCCTTTCAAAAAATTTGCCTATTGAGAGCAGTGAAAGAAGAACCACTCGTGACAGAACCAATAGTAAAACAGGGACTTTTCAAAACTGAACCCTTTTTCATCCTAAAAAGTTAAGTGGAAAAAGAGAGGCAATTAGTCTTTTTCCTGACACCATTGGCAACTTGAAAGAGAGCTCACATGGGCAAAGATCATGAGTTAATGAGCAGTGAAACCAAATCAGAGTCAACGAACAAACATCACATCTGTGCAAAGAAATATCAGAAGTGAATGCTCGGAAATCTAATAAAAAACCAAGAAATCTGTTTGATTGGGTCTTCTACTTACCGATTGCAATTTTCCAATGAAATCTCCATGGGCTCCTTGCACAAAGAAGAAATTCTCCTTCATGCACTGTTGCATTTTTATTTTTTTTTGCATCTTAGTAATTGTTCTGATAGGTTGCTTTGTACCGACCATTTTCGAATCATACAAATGCATACAGCAAAAAGAAAGATAAACGAACTATATAACATGGGGTTCAAAATCCTCATTAACCAGCTGTGACTTTGCACTAAAATGAGGTGCCAATACCAATTTTTCCATTGAGTACTTTTGTCAAACAGGTGGTGTACATTCAAATTTACCAAACATAACAACTAACAAACGATGCAAATTTCATTAACCCAAGAACAAAAAATGGAAAACCCAAGAAGAACTAAATTAGAATCGATTTATGTATGGGGTTATGTATGGGAAAAGATTTGAAATCCTCTCTATTTTGTTATATAGATATTTGGATTCGTCAAAAAGTTGTGAAGTGGGCCTCAATTATTTAGCAGGCAATGAATTTCTCACTTCCCAAACAGGCAAATGGCATACATTATATAACTTCAACGAATGTCCTAATCACCAGAACACATGTACAAGTTCAATACAAATCATAAAAATAGAAGACTTCCATTCTTAACCACAGAGAGGGAACACACTTCCAGCTGCTCTTTCCAAACTGTGCTCTTCAAATAGTCTCTGCTTGTATAAGAGAACCTATTCTGCTTTCAATCTCTTCAAGACTCATATCCGCTAGCTGCAGATATTAAGTAGATATCAATCTCTTCAAAACTCATATCCGCTGGCTGCAGATATTAAGCACATCAAGCAGGTTTAATTCATCCTTAGGTCATGGAGAACAAACAAGGAAAATGAGAAACATCAAACAAGTAAAAAAGATATCAACTTCCAACCTCAACCTCAACATCTTCAAGTTCAACTTTTAACTGTCCAGCAGCATTGCCTTTCTTACTGACACCAGCTTTAACAGCCCCTCTAAATATTCTTAGTATCGTACATATGAGAAGTAGTGCAACTATCCACCTAAGCAGAAGGTATTGAAAGGTAACACCAAAGTGATAATAATTGTGCTAATACCGGGATGTTTGATAACACGAATAAACACAAGAAACTAGACGTGTTACATGCAAATAATTATGTGTGTTTGATAACACAATTAGAAAATTAAGCACCCTGTACCTATTAGAAATATAAGCTAGAATTTTTTAAGAAAGAGCTTGCTTAATTTAGTGAAGAATTTGCATCTGCTAACAATGCCGCTGCCAGAGCCACTACCACTCCACCACCACCCCTTCACCTCCACCTTTGTTGTCCCGCATTCTACTGCAGCATTGTCACCACCCACATCATCACTGTGGCCACCTCAGCACCATCTCTATCACCAATATGCCCTGCTGCCACCAGTACAACGACAACAACACGACTGTTGCCAATGCCATCTCCCACAACCATCACTGTTGTGGCTTCAACCACCATAACTACAACAGCACGATTGCAACCACCACAACCCTTCTGCCCTTCACCATGTCTATCCTACAACAAGACAACCCACCACCAGTCCACTATCGAAACTGCACTACCATCATTTCTCTACCACCACTATACAAACATTGTGTACTACTAGCACCCCACCCCCGCCACTGCTGCCACCCCATCCTTGCACATTACCACAAGCTCTAGAACCATCATTGTTGTCGTTGCACCCAACCCACTATCCCACCGGCATCACTCCATTTCCATCTTCCATGCTTCAGCTTCTTTCAATATCAGACAGTTTTTCAGATTCAGCACTCAATGTTTAGTACATACCAATCACTTTTCATATTTGAAAATTTAGCATCTCGTATTTATCTGATCAAACAATGCCTAACATAAATCCAGAAACCTAGGTTTAAATCCACAAATGTCTACCATATCAGAAAAATTATCAAGAAACCCTAATCCCAAGATCACAATAAAATTGCAATGAAACCCTAAATCACCAAACATGTACAAAGAAACCCTAATGGACAATGACCAATAAAGGACCAAGATTGACAAAATCAAATTGCACAACATGACAAACCTTAGTCTTGAAAATTGCCTCATAAAATCCATAAAATGTAAAACATTTAAGCAAAATCCGCAAGAAACCCTAATCCCAACATCACACAATAAAATTGTAAAAAAAAAACTCTAGGTGTTTCATACCTGCTTGTACTTCTTCTGTCGCTTCCCATCAGGCATTTCGATCACAAACTCGGTGGAGATAATATTTGCAAGCTTCGCACCCGTTCCTCCCAACAGTAGTCATCTACTCGTTATCGTTACAGTTACTACTCGTCAACAAATGCCCATGGACGCTAACCCCCTACTCCTGATGAACCCCCACGGTACCCCCTACTCCTGATGAACCTCCACCGTACCCCGTAACCACTGTTGTACACGCTAAGTCGCTAACCAAGTTCTGCTCCACGTCGATCGTAACCCTAACGGCATCCATGGACGGGTCCCACTGCTTGTTGTCGGCTGCGTTCACGAGGATCTCGTCGAAGATCTTGTAGAGGCTCGAGACGTAGGATATCGATCTGTGGACCGTCTCGTTGTTTTAGTACACCCACAGAGTCTGGGTGCGTTTTTCGATCGAGCTAATGTAGGTGTCGGATCGGAGCAGGATGTGCTCGAGCTGAGTCTCTGGTAGGTTTCTTCGATGGTCCTTCCAGATGAGGCCTTGGTTTGGGGCGGTACCGCTGCCGCGCTGCATTGGTGTTGTGCTGGTTTGTAAGAGGAGCTTTTTGGGGCGGCGTTGGCCATTGTGATGGAGCAAGGTCGAGAGACAGAGACTGTCTTTGGGTTCTAGAGAAAGAGAGAGAGAGGAGTGAGGTGGGGGAGAGGGAGAGAGGTCAACGGTCACTTGTGATTTGAACTGGGAAAAGGAGAGGGTTTTGGGTGACACTGTTTGAGTTTTTTTGGAAAGTACCGTTGTTTTCGAAACAATTTAGGAATTTATCGTTATTTTCAAACTATTTGTAAAAATACTGTTGTTTTGTACTTCTCATTTTGAACCTGAGATCTTTAACGACTTCTCAGTCTCAACCTTAGAAGTCTACCAAAATTTCATCCGATGTGTCCCCATCCAGCGTGGATGTTTGGTCAGCGTGTCCATACATACTTCTCATGTCTAAAATGAGAAGTCGGCTTTATTTGAGTTTTGTACCTGAGAAATATATGAAATTTCTGGTGTACTAATTGAGAACATACTTCTCATATTGGACTTGAGAAGTAATTTATACAACTCATATTGAACCTGAGATGTACTTTTAACTCTCGTTTTTCCCCTTCTCCAACCAAAACAGTCGTCATTCTCAAGTAGCGTCCTGAGGAAGACTGAAACAGAGAAGAACGGGGAGCTTCTTCCTCACTGATCTTGCTCCTCTCTCTTCCACCAAGGTACGCATGCACTTCGTGTCTCTCTCTCTCTCTCTCTCTCTCTCTCTCTCTCTCTCTCTCTCTCTCTCTCTCAGTACGTCTCTCTCTCTCTCTCTCTCTCTCTCTCTCTCTCTCTCTCTCTCTCCCTAAATCTCTTTCATACCTTTTGATTTAGGGTTTCTGATTAGAGTTAGGGTATTTAGGGTTTCGGCATGCTACTTCAAGCAATTTTCCTGGAAAAAACAGTACAAAATCCAACAACCAAAAACTAGGACGGATAAGAAATATTGTTAACATGATTTCTGGTGACAAAGAAATTCCATACCTCAACAGGGGTTATCGGAAGAAGTTCAA
The DNA here is from genome assembly GCA_020921065.1 of Vaccinium darrowii. Classification (NCBI taxonomy): domain Eukaryota; kingdom Viridiplantae; phylum Streptophyta; class Magnoliopsida; order Ericales; family Ericaceae; genus Vaccinium; species Vaccinium darrowii. The sequence continues at coordinate 24,380,385 of CM037151.1, forward strand.
ATCCATTATCAGGTTCAAAAGGTATTCCTTCATCATGTAGCTTTGATAATATTGCAACATAATTCTCTAATGAACTCACGACCTTATAATATCTACCAACCAAACCAACCAATCAGTAACGGGTTTGCGCCATGCACATCACAAAGAACTCTTTGAAAATTAGAAGCTTCGATGTGTTTTAGACTCTATTTATGCTTCATTAGTGTTTAGGAATGAATATATAAACACCCGCATATATGGGTGAGTATAAAAAAATAGGCAGAATAGTATTAAGTCCACCCTCTGTATCTTTGATTAGGATTAAAATATGTATCACCAGAAACCAACCCAATAACTTCTATTGATTAATGAAGGCCTTGTTTGGTTGGGGTTTTCACACCTGGTTTTGAGAACCCGGCCCTTGTTGGGTTTTCCCAACCCATCCTCGGCCCTTTTTTTTCTTTGTAGGCTTAAAGTTGGGAGGGACCCAATACTAGATTTTGGGACCAGTTTGAAACTATTTTTAAATTTAGGTTCTCAAAACCGGGTTTCGAAAACCCAACTAAACAAGGTGGAAAGCAACTGCCCTCCAATAAGGAGATTTCAAAACATTTAAAAGTGGTAGTATATATTGAAAAATTTCAAAACATTTAACACGTTTTCAAAATATTTCAGATTTTATTTTTTTTAAAAAGTTGCATATTAATTACTTAAGATATAAAATAAACTCAAATCGGTTAATATAGCCCATAGATACACCACAAACTCTAAATAAGTTGATTGAAGTTTGCAAAAATGAGAGTTAAAAAGACTTCTCAGGTCCAAAATGAGATGCATTAAAGACTTCTCAGGCTCAATACGAGAAGTATTTGGAAAATACGTCAAATATGTTTGGCAGGTAGTTAATTAAATTCTCAGGTCCAACGTGAGATCTTTAATTAAACTTCTCAGGTTCAACATGAGATGTATAAATTAACTTCTCAGATATACAAATTAAACCAACTTCTCATTTTAGAAATGGGAAGTATGTATGGTATACAATAAGTATATGGGAAGTATGTTCGCAGTTAGCGAAACTGAAATAAAATCGACTTCTCATTTTGGACATGATAAGTATGTATGAACACGCTGGCCAAACATCCACGCTGGATGGGGACACGTCGGATGAAATCTTAGGATACTTCTAAGGTTGAGACTGAGAAGTCGTTAAAGATCTCAAGTTGAAAATGAGAAGTACAAAACAACGATATTTTTATAAATAGTTTAGAAACAACGGTAGATTCCTATATTGTTTCGAAAACAACGATACTTTCGTAAAAAGCTTGACGCTATTTAGGCTGGATGATAAAAGGTGCATTTTATTTTTTTGAATTTTTACTGTTGCTTCTTTTAATTAGTGGACAAGTATTTGGACTTATCCCAATGAATTCTTTGACATGCACTACTCTCCGTAGCATTAGGGTGTTTTGGCTACATAATTTTTGTCCTTCATTGTTTTTTTCATTTTTTTTTTGTATTTGTTAGTTTTGCATAAATTTTGTGTTGATTTAGTTAAGTTGGTAGGCACCACATACTGCCACAAACAAGATCAAGAGTCAAATCTCTCTAAAAACTTCTTACAACTAACATTTTTTGCATGTCGACAAAAAAATTAAAATCATAATGTATTATGTCCACCAAATATATGTAGTTGGCACACGTGCTCCACAAGATCCTTAAAGATGAGAATAAGTGTGAACTTTCTAAACTTATGACAATAAAAAAATAAAAAAAAAAGAGGGGTAAATTTCACTTACCTCCTTTGAGGTTTTTGTACCTCCCTTCACGTTTCAAAAATTGCACTTACCTCCCCTCTGATTTAGTTGTCAGTCGCAGTTTCCCCCAAGCCATTAGGGCGCCATTATAACATAACGAAAATCGCTGACATCATCAACTTAACCTCTTTTGCTACCCATTTTACCTGTTAGCTTGATGGTATGACATGAATGCACTCAACTTAAAAGACATTAATGTCCCTGAACACAATTTCGTAAAAGAGTTTTATTAATATATTCATTTGGTTTTAAAAATTAAATACATATATTTATTTGGTTTTAAATATGCATTTACAAAAAGTTTGTTCTTTATATTTTTCAAAATGTTTTGGCCCCATATAAGTAAGTTTGGATGCTATTCTTCATTATGGCCCTGTTTGTAAGATTCAGCTAAAGTTTAAACAAAAAATACCATTATTTTATGAAGGGGAGTGATTTCCACACCCCCAAATTGACAAGAAAGGGGGTGTGGCTGTCAATTTGGGGGGGTGAATATCAATTACCTTTATGAAAGTGGTTCTTATTAAAAAAAAAAAAAAAAACTCTATGAAAGTGATTTCCTTTATCATTATGGTTTATACATGCATGTATGAGGGTTTTTTTTTTTTTTTTTTCCAAAGCTTGAAAAAAAATTATATTTTATTTTTTGAACTCTTCAATTTTAAACTTTTAAATTTTTTTAAACTTTTAATATACATTCGGTTTAAATTTATTTTTTTACACTTTTAAATACATACAGTTTAAACTCTTCGATTTTATTTATTTATTTATTTATTTTTGTAAAAGAATAACAAAAATTTCTTAAATATATCGGTTTAAATTTATATAAACTTTTTTCCCAACCCAATACCATGCATCTTTGTACTAGTAATGCTCGACTACTTCTTCCCCAAAATTAAAGGTGGTTGGAAATTGCATTTGAGCTTGGGTGGAGCCGTGATCCTTACCCTATTAATCACAATTGAAGCATTGGTCCTTCTAGAAGCACCTCTAGATTTTTTTAGAATTAAATATTCGTAACTTAAACAAAATTCTAAGTTAGTTTTCACAAGAAATTATAGATAACTCTTCAAACAATGTTTTTCTTTTTTAGTTAAACACATTTATACATTGGACTTAAAATATGGATTAAAAAATATTTTCTTATTTTTGAAGCTTCATTTTTTATTTTATTTTTGAATTTTTTTAAGTCACATACAAATATAGTGCGCAACTTTGTCGCTCAAGAAGATAAAAAGAACTAATGGGTATCATGAGGTCTAAGACAAGGGAGCAACAAATTTTAGATAAAAATAAAAATACACTCGTGCATTAATTTTCACTTTTCACTAAGACAAATGTCTTAATCTATTATTTAAGTTATTAAATACTTCAAATTATTACGAAACTTAATTTCTTTTTGCAAAAATAAACACGCGTGTTTATATAGGAGTTGGGTTTACCTATATTTATCTCTCTCTTTCTACTAGGGGTGCTCACGGTCCGGATTGACATGAATCCAATTCTAATTTGCGAGTCACGGTTTTGTGAAAATAAAATCTATATCCGATCCAAAAGTCTCACGGTTTCAGTTCCAATCCGATCTGCGAGTCATAGATCGGTTCTGGATTTGTCAACAGATTTTATGCATACCGTGGTATGCATAAATTGTGCATCTAGGGCGAAGAGATGAGGAGGGTGATCGAAGAGATTCACGAAGGTGTGTGCGGTCCCCACATGAGCGGAATCATGCTAGCAAAGAAGATATTGATGCAAGGATACTTTTGGTCTACCATGGAGACGGACTGTGTCGAGTATGTACGGAGATGTCACAAGTGCCAAGTCCACGCGAATCTCAAGCACGTGCTTCCCATTGCGCTGCACTCAATGTCGTCACCTTGGCCCTTCTTGGTATGGGGCATAGATGTGATTGGAAGGATCACCCCGCCAGCATCAAACGGTCATAAGTTCATCTTAGAAGCAGTTGATTACTTCACAAAGTGGGTAGAAGCGGCCTCCTACGCCACTCTAACGACAGTCCAAGTGGCGCTTTTCATCAAACAAAACATCATCTACCGATATAGGGTCCCTCAAGCATTGGTTTCTGACAATGGGGTACATTTCAAAGGAAGGGTTGCCGAAGTGCTCAAAGACTTCAACATCCAAGTACATAAGTCCACAGTATATCGGCCACAAACCAACAGAGCTGTAGAGGCGGCGAATAAGACAATCAAGAACCTAGAAAAGACCATTGAATCCTCGAGGGATTGGCATGAAAAATTACCATTGGCGCTTTGGGGTTATCGCACCTCTATCCGTACTCCGACAGGGGCAACACCCTACTCATTGGTGTATGGCATGGAAGCAGTATTCCCAATTGAACTTGAAGTACCATCTCTAAAGGTAATGATGGAAAATGAAATTGATGAAGCTGATTGGTTGAGTGAGAGGTTTGCCAAGTTAATGTTGTTTGACGAAAGAAGGTTGCGCGCGTTATACGATATTCAAGGATACCATAAGAGAATCGCTCGGGCATTCAATAAGAAGGTGAAGTCACGGGACTTGATTGAGGGAGACATGGTTGTAAAGGAGATTCGTGCGCCAATATTTGATCCGAGGGGAAAATTCAGACCGAAGTGGGCAGGGCCTTATATCATCAAGACTATCCTCGACGGTGGGGCAACAGTACTCATTGATCTCGATGGAAATGAATTCGCTAATCTTGTAAACTTGGATTAACTCAAACGATACTACCCTTGAGAGATACTCGTTGGGCGAAAAAACCGCAAGGGCAGGCCGAACCAAGCAAAAATAAGACCAAGTCTGCTAGGTTGGAAACCCGCATTGGGCAATCTAAGCAAAAGTCAAGGCATGAAAACCAAAAGAGCTCGCTAGGCCGAAAACCCGGAAGGGCGGTACTAGGCAAAATTTAGAGCGCAAAAGGAGAGTGTCAATACTCGAGTGAACCTTGACCCGAACTACGTTATGACCTGATTCCTTGAAAAAGGATATGTAGGCAGTCTCAGTCTGAGATTCGGTCACATTTCATAGAGTTGATCCAAGTTCCCATCGCATCCCAAGAAGAAGAGGAAGAGAGAAATCAAGCAACATTGTGAACCAAGAGGGGGAAACCCTCGTAATTCAATTTTACTTTAACAAACTTCTTCGACTACAAGGTTGAGCAAGACTCCTAAATAACGACACAACAGTCACAATGAAAAGAAAAACTAAGTCGAGTCATTCAGTTTTAAGCAGTTCCAAATCTTGTTGACACTTCTGCTCTTATCCACTTTCTATAACGCGCATTCAGATGAATGGTAGGATAGTCATCGCGAACCCAAGTCACTCTTTTCTTCTAAGAAAGACGGTATTTCTCCATAACCGAATGTTTGAACTCTGGAAGTCGGAAAGATGCGGGAACAGAAAACTGTGTCTCTTGGCGAATTCCGAATTGGCGAAGAATGCTCTATGGCAAGTAGAAGGCGAAACCAGTCAAACCCGCAACCACAACCCATGCTGGTCCCATGTGAGCTGCCGTCATGTCCAGCAAAACCAGCCAATGGCATCTCCAAACGACATGTTCCTCACTCAAAGCCATGAAAAAGTCTTGTCCATCCATCCAAGGGCGGATCCAGGACACAAATCTACCCTGGGCTAACCAAACTTGTGCATAAATACGTAAACGTTCAAAATTACACAAAAGAAAAGTTCAACGAAAAGTACGAAAAGACTTACACTATTGAAGTTGGACTTTACGGTGTTTGAGAGAGTAGAATTCATCTATTATCGAATCCGAGTCAATATCTTCAACAAATTCTCTTTCAATGAAGATAATCATTGGATCCGCAAGAAAATCATCCCCCATTTTGTTGCAAAGATCAGTTTTTACATGCTTCATAACTGAAAATGTTCTTTTCGTAGTTGCCGTGGTAACAGGAAGAGTTGCAACAAGACGAATCAACCTTTCAACCAAATGATAGTTCTCGGACTTTTCTGTCTCAACTAATCCTCGGCATAATTCAGAAATGGTGGACATTTTTTGGAACTCCTTGTGACGAGGACATCAAGTTTGTAATGTTCCAACTGCAATTTTAGATAATGTCTCTCTTGTGTAGTGAAATCATCAGGATAAAAGAGTTTCAGATATATCCACTCTTGGTTTGAAGAACGACAAAAGAGTTTTTCTTCTTTTTTTGTTGTTGTTCCATTTAACCCTAAAAGCATAAGAACCCACATTTTAAACCAAATAATGCACACCAGCCAGTGCTTTGCATCAACTAAATCAATAAAAATCTAAGCACACCAGCCAGTGCTCTGCATTTAACAACATAAGTACAAAATTAAGCACACCAGCCAGTGCTCTGCATAATAAGTGAATACTTACAGATTTGAAGCTTCGTGATTCGACGAATTTGATGGATGTGTGTAGATAAAAGCAGCACCCAAATATTCAATATATTCTAATTTCCATATTCGTAAAGGTTGGAGCTCGAAAACCTAAACAATTGAGGAAAAGAATGCAATAAAAAAATGTTAATAACTAATAAGATACAATAGAACTAGATTGAGTCAATAAAATAACGTTAATAACTAATAAGATTCTAAGAATGCAATAGAATAAAGGAAAATGTGAGATATACTAGTGGAGTTAATGGCCCACTAGGTGTTAAATATAACTTTTTCGGTTGTCTTTATGTGGGTGAAGTGAAGTCAGAAACAGTGGACCTTCACCTTTGTGGCTTTGTTGGTGAAGCCAGCTGGCCCACCCCTCACCGACAACAAGGTACAGTAAAAACTCCAAATATATGCTACATAGTGGACCACAAAAATCAATAGTGAGTAGATAAAAGAGAACCCAGATGCTGACCCCAAATTTCGTGATTCAAATGAAGGAAGCAAACACCAAAATTTCGAAGAAGATTTAACCTGCTTGGAAGTCGGCACCTTCAAAGCCTGTGAGGCTATGACGATCTGGAGTAATGGAAATTGGAACAAGTTGTGGGTTTCTTCTTCACCTCAGGTAAGAAAAAAGTTAAAACCCTAGGTTGATCAAAGTCTGTTTTTGATCCTTCCCAGTCGTTCAAATGTTTTAGAGAAACCCCTAGTCTCCCAAATAAGTGATTGAAAAAAGCCCCAAATTGTTACTCGATAATTTTTTAAAATTTTATGGTGGGTTTTATAATTGAACCGGCCCATCTAAAAAATGCAGTGGGCTACACACAGAAATGAGGTGGGCTACACAAAAATATGAGGTGGGCTAAAATTTGGTAAGGATAAAATTTACATATAATTTTTTTTTTTTTCCAATTTTTTGGAACCCACCTGGGCTATAGCCCACCACAGCCCATGCTAAGATCCGCCCTTGCATCCATCGACATCACCATGCTCCTCCACAAATTGCCTATTATTTCAAGTCTGAGGATCATGAACCCAATGATTCTTAGGGTAAGCCTTTAGCTTCACCTTATCACAAAGCCACATCTGCAACCAAAGCCATACACATCTGCAACCAAAGCCATAAGCCAAAAACCATGTATCAAAGCCAAGCACCACTAAGCCAAAAAGCAAAACACCAAATACTAAAACCAACAATAACCAAAACCAGAAACCAACCTGAAGTAAGAGCGGGCTGCCTCCAAAGACATTCGTCCGCCCAGAGCGAATTGCGTCCATACCCATGAGAGTCTCAGCCAGAACCATTGAAACCACGTCTCGGCGTTGCTCAATCTGTAAGGCAACAGAAACAATGGAAGGGCTTGCGTTTCTATCAAGGGGAACCAGCAGGTAGGAAGCCAAGAGACGCATGCAGAGCGCAAACATGCGTCGACTTTGGAAAGTGAAGTCCATCAAATCCCCACAAGGCCTGAAATCCGCAAAGAGACGCAAGATGTCAAGAGCATTGCCGTGGATTAAATACTTGGTTGTGCCCTCATTCATGCCAAACTTATCCTTGAGAATCTTGGTCAAGCTGTCGCGAAAAGGAGGAACCACTGGCTCCATGCATGCACGACTCCCAAGGTATGCTTTGAATTCTTCAATGGTGGGGCAAAGCTCTTGAATGCCAAAGCGGAACATGTGAAGTTCCAGATCCCAAAAGCAGGCAGCTGCATGCAAAATCTCAGGACGAATGGGGATGGTATGAAGGAAACGCAAAGCACTGAGGCCATGACTTCGGAAGTTGAGCCAATCAATGTTCTCCAGACTTTCAATCCAAGAGCCAACGACGGCTAGGGTAAGGGCAGCCATGTTTGAAGAATGAAAGGTGATAGATGAGAAACGAGAAAGTAAATGGAAGGTGGAGTGTGAGTTGATGAGGAAAATGGCAATCCAAAGCAATCTATTTATAGGGGAAACAAGGAAGGGCATGCAAGATTCCCATACAACATGGGAAATGAAAGATTTCATTTTCAAGATGGTCAAGGGCACGTTTTCCATGCGTTTGCATGGGAGAAGTTTGAAAAATGATGGGAATATGTAGCATTTGTTGAAAATAGTTGAGAAATGCCTTGAAAAGGAGTAATCTGAAATTGGAAAGATGAACTGGGAGTCCCCACGTCTGTCCGGGGCAAAAAACACCATTGGAAATGTAAGGAATCACATTGGGAACAAGCAAAATCTGCCCCCTGGAGCAGACATTGAGCGCTCAAGCCCCCTTCATTAAGCGCTTAAACTATGGCTTCAGCGCTCAAATCCTGCCTTGAGCGCTCAAACCCTACAGCATGTAGATCTGCACTTTTTGACTTGTTGTCTCGAAACTCACTCCGAGCCTCCAAAACCTAGTCCAAGTGTCAGAACAAGTTCCAACAAGTGTTTATGACTTTGCAGAATCATCAGTGCGTGAGATTAGCAAGCGGATGCACGATCGATACATCAATGGCCATTCGAGGCTATGGAATGACATATGCAAGCGGTAGTGGTAATCGTTGCCACACTCATCGAAGTCCCGAGGGTCACGTACAAATTTTGTTTTACAGATATGTCTTACGAACTCCAAATTCTATTATGAGGTCATTTTGTGTCAAGCAAACGTGTTATGCCCGCCTGTGTATAATTCGTCAATCAATTCAAATTTATGAGTTTGAAAGCATGTATGTACATATTCCGGTCATGTCAGGCAATAAAGACGCCTTATACAAATTCACGGGCATACATCCTTTCTTTCAAGTGCTGAGCACGGATTCTTAAACTCATCGTTTTGGATTCGATGTTGTGTGAATTACTTTGTGAATTGTACAACGTGTGCTCAATGATTGTTTGAACATCAAAAATGAGGAACACAACACATGAATAAGAAGAAAGTGCAAACCTGATATATCTCTGGTATAATCCATGAACTAAGGCATGTACATAAGTCATCATGTGCGGGGCAAACAGGCGCCCAAAACAAAAACAAGGCCCGCAGGCCTAAAAGTCAGCTATTGGGGCACGCAGGCCCAACTGTGCAAAATCTATCTACTGAGGCACGCAGGCCCAATCATGTGTAAAACAAAAGGTACTTGACTCCTACTCACTACTCTATACTAACTAAGATTGTCCTCCGTCGTCGTCATCATCGTCGTCGTCATTGTGCCTCTGAGGCACGTCCAGGAAGTCAGGGTCTGATATAGAATCATCATCGTCGCCTGAGCCCGATCATGACTCCTCGAATGCAGTAGGCGTCTCCTCAACTATAGTAGCCGACGTAGCCTCTATCCTCCTGCGAGTCGACTGCCTCAGGAGTCGCCGTCTCCGCCCTCTCAAACACCACCTCCTCGTCTAAGCCAAACTGTGCATTCTTCGAGCGGCCGAGGCGGACGAAAGGGGTCCCTGAACCACTGGCATCATCGTGCTTCCTCTTCCCAATGAGGATGCTTGCGCAAAGAAAGAAAGCCATAAGAGATTGAGTCAACAAGGAAAGGAAATCTACATGGGTGGAATTGAAAGCTAATGAGGATAAAGCATACCGGGGCAACAGTAGAAGGAGGAAGAACAGGGGCAGTAGGTGGTGCAATATCGTCTGCTCGACGCAAAGGCACTCACGTCCCTTGCATCAACCGGCGCAAAAGGGCACGCTCACCCCTGTTCTTCTCATACAGCATCTGCGCCAACTCATAAGCAACCTGCAAGCGAATAAGAGATGAACATCAGTCATGAGAAAGTCTAGACATCAATAATCAAAGGAAATGCAATAATGAACAAGTCATACCAGTCTCTGCAGTGGCCTCAGTCCGGTGGGTGGACGTAGTATGTCTAATGCACCTTCCTCACCGTCGGGAGTACTCACCCACACAAACCACTCGGGTGCCTCAGTCACCCTAGTCGCTTTCCCCGCAGGGGCATCCTCTCTCTCCTGTCCACCTCCTTGGGAAGTCCTCTCTTCTGCTCCTCGGGTAGCAGCATCAATAGCTTTATCCAACTCTGCGGTCATCTGCTGCACCCTCTCCCTAACCATTCCCAAGTACCGCTCTCTGTAGGCGGCATAGTCCATCTCCAGGCGCAGGAATTGACCCAAGTTTCCCTCTAGCACCGTGTACCTTCGTATCTCCTCAAGTGTGTAACTGCTGGTCCTCAGTACACAGGAACGAAATGGGCCAGGCACCTGAGGGAAAGCACTCCGCAATGACTAGTGATTGACCCTGTTGCCAAGGTACCAATGCCAACCGTAGGGAGACTCAAAAAGTATCCTCCCCGCGGTGGTCTCCTGGCTCGAGGCAAGATTGTCTTCGTCATAGCCTTCCCATATCACCTAGCGGACCTGCATTCAAGAGATCAAGCATCATGAGTAAAAGCAAGTATATGAGCGACATCCATGTAAGTACCTATGTTCAAAAGGCTTACCATCCCCTCGGAGAGCCGGTCAAGAGAAGCACTCAATGTGTCAATGGTCACACGAGGATTCAGAAGCTGACGGAAGTCCACCCCCAACACAAAGCACAAGGAAGCACCTCATTTGCCCGAGGGTGAGTCGTCTTAGGGGGATGCAACTCCAACACCTCGTAGGCCTAGAGCTGCAAGACAAGAAACAATAAGATACATTTCAATGCAAATATAGCAAGCAGAGTAAGTGCAAAGTGTATAATGGAACGAAGTGCGACAACATGTAAAGAAATTCAAGTTTCATACCTCCCACAAACTCCATAAACCAGCTAAGCTCATCCCTCTCCTCCTCGAGACCACACCCATAAAAGAGTAGCAAGCAGCAAGCGAAGGGCCTCCCCAGTCATACTGAGTAGCCTTCTTGAAGTCCCTCAGCACCGGTAGGAAAGCAAAGTGAACCTTGCAACGCTTGTTGGCGTACAAGGACGCCCTGAAAACGTAGAGCAAGTAGCACCGGGCTTTCTGCTCAGCCTCTGTCTGTGACGTCGGTGCTCCTGTGCACAACCCAAACTGGCCATAATGGGCCATGTCCCTCTCCCGGTGGGGTATGAACCCCAGAAACCAAATCAGCGACACCTCATCATTCCCCAACCCGCAGTCATAGGGTATCGGCTCGCCACCCACTCTCAAACTAGTCAATGCCGAGAAGTCTAGCGGGGTCATAGTAGCCTCCTCGAACGTCAGGTGAAAGGTATTTATAGAATCCCTCCTCCTCTTCGCTAGAGCTTTTAGCACATCGTGATCGTGCTGAGTCCTCGTGAGAGTAAAAATGAATGGCCTGAACCCTGTCAAGTCTACTAGCCTCCTAACGTCCTCGTGCAGGTCGTGGTAGAGCTCCAAGCTGTGAGCGGAACTACCATGAGCTAGTATCCTCTGATTCTCCTGTTCAAAACAACAAAACATTGCATGTCAGTATATGCATAGTTCAAGACAATCAGTTAATCAGTCAACCAATCAGTCGAGCATCAATCTAGTAATCAGTCATGTGTAAGAAATTGAAAGTACGTTAAATGGAAATCAATGAAAAGCACGTACCCTCAGATTACCCCATGACAAGTGGACATTGGGGTCTAGCAGTACCTCCTCCCGACGAGAGGCATAAGTGTTCACCTCCAAGGGGACGAACAAATGCTTTGGTGGGTCGTAGGTAGCAGGGTCAAAGGCTAGCCTAGCCACCAACCACGCACGAGCCTCGTCCACCACTGTAACTCTAGGCCGGCCTGCTACCTCTCTCTTCGCAGTAGCGCGAGCCTGAGCCTCCTTCTCCTCCCTAAGCTCCTCCTCGAGCTCTGTGGCGTAAGTCTCAGTAGCCAACCTCTCCTGCTCCTCTATGCTAGCCCTAGCCCTCACCTCAACCTCCCGCCTCTCCCGTAGGGCCTCCCTCACCTCCTCCAACACCCGTGAATTCTCCCATGCTGTCGCCATCACGTCATCGGGAGAAGCAAACTCTACATAGTCCTTCGGGAGATACCCACCGGCCCCTGCTCCACCACTGGAGTCTCCTCCATTGCAACCTTCTTGCCCCGTGGCTCGCCAGCCCACCAGTGCGCCACCGGTGCTGTCACTGTCACAGGAGCCTCGGTAGGCTAGTCTATCACCCACGGGATCGATGAACTAGCTCCTGGTGTGCTAGCCATCACCCCTCTCAGTGGAGCCATACTTCTACCACTGGCCGCCACCCTGGCGCTCCTCCTCACAGCACCAGTAGCCCCTCGGCTACTGCTAGGCGTACTCCTACCCGTAGCACCCCTGCTGCTGCTAGGTGCATCACTCCCTGTCACCCCTTTGCTGCTTCTAGGCACGACACTACTCATCGCACTCCAAAGAGCCCAACTACCCCTCCTGCCTCTCCGCACATCCTCCACCACGCTTTTGGCACTGAATGGCACCTTTACCCGGTACCTCACCTCCGCCAAGACGAACACCCACCTCTCCATAGTTGCCATGTCAACCCTTGACCCTCGTCCCAACTCGTAGCACCACCCTCTCCTCTGCCACTACTTGAGGCCACACCACCGCCGCGAGCCGCCACCCTCTCTCCACCAACAGCACTCCCACTACCACCCGAACTACCCACAACCCTCTTGGCAGCCCTTGGGAGAGCCGTCGACCCACCATCGTGAGCCACCGTCGTGGCTTGAGCACTGGACCCCGCCATTGGGACTCTGGCAGCCCCTCCATCACCATTGCTGCCCCTCACTGCCACCCTCTTGTCGCTTATGCCACTACCCATCACTCCATCATCACCAGAAATCCCACCACTGCCACTACCACTACCACCACCAATCGGCACCCTTGGGGCCACCGAACCCCCCTGTAAGGACCCGTAGTTTTACATATTTTTCCCGGAATAATGTTGGGTAAATGTGAGGAATTGAAATTTGATTAAAAGAGGTCAATATGTAGTGGAAGAATGCACTTGGGTGTGTTTAAGATACATTAGAAAGTTTTGGGGTGAAAGTGTAATAGAGTGAGAGTATATTAGACATTTAGGTGGCATTTTTTTACAGAAAATCAGCCCCTTCTCTGCCCTCTCTCTACCGACTACTCCCTCTCTCTCCTCTCCTCCATTGTTCTCTTGCTCCAAGCTCAAGAATACACAAAAACCTCAAGTCCCCTTCATAAACCCCACCTAAAATCACCTCCTCTACGCATTTTGAAGCTCGGGTTGCATTGGTTTCGCACCGGAAGCACCCATTTCGGGTTGGAGCAATTGGAAGCTAGGGTTTTTCAATTACCCATTCATTTCAAGCAAATTTCTTGAGGTAGGAAGACAAATTCTTCTCCCTCTAGTTGTATTTAGATGATGTATAGCATATACTTGCTCCTTGTTCTCAAATTCCTTCTATTTCTTGAATTTCTTCCATAGTGAGTTTATTTGAACTTGATTTTGTGATCTATGGATTGAGCCCTTGATTGATGCTATTGTTGGTTGTTTAGCACTCATTTGATGTCTATTAATCACTCTACATATTCAATTTTTGGCCTAAGACTTCACATTTGCATTTGGGTTGAAATTCCACACCATTAAGGTGAAAATCTGCTTGCTGCCCCTGTTTTAGAGCTGCTGCCCCTGTTTTCCAGAGGCATTCCCCTGTTTTTGGGGTGGTTTTAGGCCACCCTTTGATGCCCGTTTGGTCTCCGATCATCCATATCTTCGTATTTTGACCCATACCATCATTTTGAACACCAAATCCACTTTAAATTCATAAAATTAACCCTTGGACACGTGAATTAATAAACTTTATGTTTTATGTATCGGACACGTGCCGGTTGATACATTTTGGCGAAAATGGTGAACATTTGGAACAAATGGGATTTTGGGAACTTTTGGGAAACAAATGGTTTGAATTTGATATTATTGAACAAAATGAACTCTAGGGATCACCCGTTTGGTGTCCCTAGCCATGGGTGTACGGAGCCCGCGAAATCCGGCAGGGGTGCACGGAGCCCACGAAATCCGGCAGGGGTGCACGGAGCCCATGAAATCCGGCAGGGGTGCACGGAGCCCATGAAATCCGGCAGAGGGATACTTCCCTATT
>CM037151.1:25115309-25125309 GCA_020921065.1 Vaccinium darrowii
ATCATTTTCGTACGTAAAAACTGGTAACAGTGCGATGTAATTTATGTTACTGGCCACACATCGTAAACAAAAAATGCTCTAAGTTGGAGATACACCACTTGTTACTTGAGGAGAAGAAAAGACCCGAAATCGACAAATAAGTGTGGTTCCTAGTAGAAGTCCAGTCTACTGACCACATAAAACAACAAGGGCTCTTGGTTGAAAGATAAACCACTAGCCACTTAAGTGGAAAGTAAAGACCCTAAATCGAGGAAGGAGTGAGGTTCTTAGTAGATATGTAGACTGCTCGCCACATACGGAAACCACTTACCACTTGATCGGAAAGTAAAGACCTAAATGGATGAAGAAGTGTGGTTCCTAGTAGATGTGTTGACTACTAGCCACACATCGAAAAAAAATGCTTTAAGTTGGAGATAAACCACTTGTTACTTAAGGGTAAAGAAAAGACCTGAAATCGACAAATAAGTGTGGTTCCTTGTAGATGTACAAGCTACTGATCACATAAAAAAAGGGGCTCTTAGTTGAAGATAAACAGCTGGCCGCTTGAGTGGAAATAAAAGAACCTAAAGCGACGAATAAATGTGGCTCCTAGCAGATATGTAGACTACTGAGCACATACAGAAAACAAAAATGCGCTTTGTTGGAGATACACCACTTGTTAATTAAGCGAACAGAAAAGACACAAAATCGACAAATATGTGTGACTCCTAGTAGATGTTCGGGCTACTGACCACATAAAACAAAAAGGTCTCTTGGTTGGAGATTGACCACTTGCCACTTGAGCGGAAAGTAAAGACCTAAATCGATGAAGAAGTGTGGTTCATAGTAGATGCGTCGACACATTGTAAACAAAAAATGCTCTTGGTTGGAGATACACCACCTGCTGTTTGAGCGAAAAGAAAAGACCCGAAATTGACAAATAAGTGTGGTTCCTAATAGATGTACGGGCTACTGACCACATAAAACAAAAAAGGGCTCTTAGTTGCGCATAAAGCATCGGCCGCTTGAGTGGAAATTAAAGACCTCAAATCGACGAAGAAGTGTGGTTCCTAGCAGATATGTAGACTGCTGGCCACATACGGAAAACAAAAATGCTGTTTGTTGGAGATAAACCACTTGCTATTTGAGCGAAAAGAAAAGACCCAAAATTGACAAATAAATGTTGTTCCGAGTAGATGTACGGGCTATTTAAAATATAAAACAAAAAAGGGGCTTTTAGTTGGAGACAGACCACTTGCCACTTGAGCGGAATGTAAAGACCTAAATGGATGAAGAAGTGTGGATCCTCGTAGATGTATAGACCACTGGCCACACATTGTAAACAAAAAATGCTCTTGGTTGCAGATACACCACTTGTTGTTTGAGCGAAAAGAAAAGACCCGAAATCAACAAATAAGTGTGGTTCGTAGTAGATGTATGGTCTACTGACCACGTAAAACAAATATGGGATCTTAGTTGCAGATAGACCACTGGCCGCTTAAGTGGAAATTAGACCCTAAATCGACGAAGAAGTGTGGTTCCTAGCAGATATGTAGGCTGTTGGCCACATACGAAAAACAAAAATGTTCTATGTTGAAGATACACCACTTGTTATTTGAGAGAAAAGAAAAGACCTGAAATCGACAAATAAGTATTATTCCTAGTAGATGTATGGGCTACTAAACACATAAAACAAAAAAAATGACTCTTAGTTGCAGATAAACCACTGGCCACTTGAGTGGAAATTAAAGATCCTAAATCAACGAAGAAGTGTGGTTCCTAGGAGATATTTAAACTTCTGGCCACATACGGAAAACAAAAAATGCTCTTTGTTGGAGATACACCACTTGTTATTTGAGCGAAAAGAAGAGACCCGAAATCGACAAATAAGTGTGATTCCTGGTAGAAGTCTGGTCTATTAACCACATAAGTCTAGTCTCTTGGTTGAAAGATAAACCACTAGCCACTTAAGTGGAAAGTAAAGACCCTAAATTGAGGAAGATGTCTGGTTCTTAGTAGATATGTAGACTGCTCGCCACATTCGGAAACCACTAAACACTTGAGCAGAAAGTAAAGGCCTGAATGGATGAAGAATGGTGGTTCCTAGTAGATGTTTAGGCTACTAGCCACACATCGAAAACAAAAAATGCACTAAGTTGGAGATACACCACTATTTACAGGAGGGAAAAGAAAAGACTCGAAATCGACAAATAAGTGTGGTTTTTAGTTGATGTATGGACTACTGACCCCATGAAACAAAAAAGGGCTCTTAGTTGCAAATAAACCACTAGCCGCTTGAGTGGAAATTAAAGACCCTAAAGTGACGAATAAGTGTGGTTCCTAGCAGATATGTATACTACTGGCCGAACATCGAAAACAAAAAATGCTCTAAGTTGGATATAAACCACTTGCTACTTGAATGAAAAGAAAAGACCCGAAATTAACAAATAAGTGTGGTTCCTATGAGATGTACGGGCTACTGACCACATAAAACAAAAAAGGGCTCTTAGTTGTAAGATAAACCACTAGCCACTTAAGTGGAAAGTAAAGACCCTAAATCGACGAAGAACTGTGGTTCTTAGTAGATATGCAGACTGCTGGCCACATACAGAAAACAAAAAATGCTCTTTGTTGGAGATACACCACTTGTTATTTGAGTCAAAAGAAAAGACCCAAAATCAACAAATAAGTATGGTTCCCAGTAGATGTACAGGCTACTGACCACACAAGACAAAAAAGGACTCTTGGTTGCAGATAAACCACTGGCCACTTGCATGGAAATTAAAGATCCTAAATGGACGAAGAAGTGTGGTTCCTAGCAGATCTGTAGACTGCTGGCCAAATACAGAAAACAAAAAATGCTCTTTGTTGGAGATACCCACTTGTTATTTGAGCAAAAAGAAGGGACCCAAAATCGACAAGTAAGTGTGATTCCTAGTAGATATATCGACTACTGACCACATACAGGAAACAAAAAGCTCTCTAAGTTGGAGATAGACCACTAGCCACTTGAGCGGAAAGTAAAGGCCTAAATGCATGAAGAAGTGTAGTTCCTAGTTGATGTGTAGACTACTGGGCACACATTGAAAACAAAAAATGCTCTAAGTTGGAGATACACCACTTGTTACTTGAGGAAAAGAAAAGACCCGAAATCGACAAATAAGTGTGGTTCCTAGTAGAAGTCCAGTCTACTGACCACATAAAACAAAAAAGGCTCTTGGTTGAAAGATAAACCACTACCTACTTAAGTGGAAAGTAAAGACCCTAAATCGACGAAGAAGTGTGGTTCTTAGTAGATATGTAGACTACTCGCCACATACGGAAACCACTAACCACTTAAGCGGAAAGTAAAGGCCTAAATGGATGAAGAATGGTGGTTCCTAGTAGATGTTTAGGCTATTGGCCAAACATCGAAAACAAAAAATGCTCTAAGTTAGAGATACACCAGTTGTTACTTGAGGGAAAAGAAAAGATTCGAAATCGACAAATAAGTGTGGTTTCTTGTTGATGTATGGGCTACTTACCCCATAAAACAAAAAAGGGCTCTTAGTTGCAGATAAACCACTGGCCGCTTGAGTGGAAATCAAAGACCCTAAAGCGACGAATAAGTGTGGTTCCTAGCAGATATATATACTACTGGCCGCACATCGGAAACAAAAAATGCTCTAAGTTGGATATAAACCACTTGTTACTTGAATGAAAAGAAAAGACCTGAAATTGACAAATAAGTGTGGTTCCTAAGAGATGTACGGGCTTCTGACCACATAAAACAAAAAAGGGCTCTTAGTTGTAAGATAAACCACTAGCCATTTAAGTGGAAAGTAAAGACCCTAAATCGACGAACAAGTGTGGTTCCTAGAAGATATGTAGACTACTGGCTACATACGGAAAATAAAAGATGCTCTTTGTTGGAGATACATCACTTGTTATTTGAACCGAAATCGACAAATAAGTATGGTTCCTAGTAGATGTACGGGCTACTGACCACACAAGACAAAAAAGGACTCGTGGTTGCAGATAAACCACTGGCCACTTGAGTGGAAATTAAAGATCCAAAATGGACGAAGAATTGTGGTTTCTAGCAGATCTGTAGATTGCTGGCCAAGTACGGAAAACGAAAAATGCACTTTGTTGGAGATACACCACTTGTTATTTGAGTGAAAAGAAAAGATCTGAAATCGACAAGTAAGTGTGGTTCCTAGTAGATATATCGACTACTGACCACATACAGGAAACAAAAAGCTCTCTAAGTTGGAGATAAACCACTAGCCACTTGAGCGAAAAGTACAGGCCTAAATGGATGAAGAAGTGTGGTTCCTAGTTGATGTGTAGACTATTGGCCGCACATCGAAAACAAAAAATGCTCTAAGTTGGAGATACACCACTTGTTACTTGAGGGAAAAGAAAAGACCCGAAATTGACAAATAAGTGTGGTTCCTAGTAGATGTACGGACTACTGACCACATAAAACAAAGCAGGCTCTTAGTTGAAAGATAAACCACTAGCCACTTAAGTGGAAAGTAAAGATCCTAAATCGACGAGGAAGTGTGGTCCCTAGTAGATATGTAGACTGCTTGCCACATAAGGAAAACAAAAAATGCTCTTTGTTGGAGATGCATCACTTGTTATTTGAGCGAATA
This sequence comes from Vaccinium darrowii, assembly GCA_020921065.1. Classification (NCBI taxonomy): domain Eukaryota; kingdom Viridiplantae; phylum Streptophyta; class Magnoliopsida; order Ericales; family Ericaceae; genus Vaccinium; species Vaccinium darrowii. Next base: position 25,119,929 of record CM037151.1, read on the forward strand.
GAAAAGGCCCAAAATCAACAAATAAGTATGGTTTGTAGTAGATGTACGGGCTACTGACCACATAAAACAAAAAAGGGCTCTTAGTTGGTGATAGACCACTTGCCACTTGATCGGAAAGTAACGACCTAAATCGACAAAGATGTGTAGTTCCTAGTAGATGTGTAAACTGCTCTCCACATATGGAAAACAAAAAATGCTCTTTGTTGGAGATACACCACTTGTTATTTGAGCGAAAAGAAAAGACCCAAAATTGACAAATAAGTGTGGTTCCTAGTAGATGTACGGAGGCGCTACTAACCACATAAAACAAAAAAGGGCTTTTAGTTGGAGATAGACCACTTGCCACTTGAGCGGAAAGTAAAGACCTAAATGAATGAAGAAGTATGGTTCCTAGTAGATGTGTAGATAACTGGCCACACATTGTAAACAAAAAATGCTCTTGGTTGGAGATACACCCCTTGTTGTTTGAGCGAAAAGGAAAGACCCGAAATTGATAGTATAGTATAAGTGAAAGCCATGGTCCAATTGATGCAGCTTGTTCTCGCTGTCTCTCACAATTGCAGCAAAAGGGTTATCTTGATGGAGATTGTTCAATCGATTCTTCATTCATCTCATGGTAATATTTTTTCTTGCAGATTTACTTTTGTTTTCTTTTAAACATTTATGTTTCTCCATCAACGGCATCATTACCATCACTAACAAGACGTATTGGTTTCAGCAACTCTCTGTGACACATTCTCTCTCAACTAAGGGGATTAGTTCCAGGCCCTCGTCATTTTATCCACCTCAAAGATCGAAGGACCTATCATATCTTGCCGTTGATGTGTTTTGCAAAGCTCGTTGTTTTGGTTTTGAAGGTAATCATAATTTTTGATACTCTTCCTCCCTTTCTGCTACTGATATTAGCGTATTTTGTGTAGCATGATCATATTCTACATCTAAAGTACGTGTTCTTTCTTTTTAGTTCGCCATGGGAGGGCATGGACCAAATAAACTTATACTTTGGCCAAAGGTCTGAGCAACTGTATTTGGTCTTTTTCTTTTTCTGCTTTCCCATAACATCATTTGAATGTTTACACGTTATGAGTTTATCAGATATTATCAGTAACTGTGAGTCCTTCAAAGAGATGCTGAAGAGAACATAGCATCTTTCAAAACAAGGCCATATTTCAGGTTGTTCATTTGCTGAATTTTGGATCTTCTTGCCCCTGAAACCATCCTGGAGGGTTCTAACCTTAAGGTATGACCCATACTTTCTTCATTCATTGCATTTCTGATTCTGCATAACTAATGCAACTGAATGTTTTCCAGGTTTTAATTGCTTTTGCAAATGCTTTCCACGTATTACAGCCTCTTAAAGTTCCTTTGTTCAGGTCGGCATTCTAAACACGTTAATATGCTATACCCTCCTATCTCTTTTTTCCCCTTTTTGCAAGCTTTTTTTTTTAATTCGTTTGACGCTCTCTACGAATGAAATTCTTTTTAGACCAATGTTGTTTTCTTCTTTTTGTTGAGTGAATAATGTAGGTAGGAATTTCTAAACGTTCATGTTTAGAGCATTGTCATTGACTCATTGTGAAGGTGTGAGTGTAGAATCTTGCCTAGTAATTGAAAGAATAATCGTTAGTCTCATTATTCTTTCAATTTCTAAACGTTCAGTTTATGGTTTTCACCTCTATGGTATCACCAGGCAAGGATTCTATCTTGCTCACTGTTAATCTATTTATGTGTGTAGATTCAGTTTCTATACAAAGGCACTCTGAGGGTGTTGCTTCTGCGGCTTCGCGATTTTCCAGAGTTCCTCTGTGACAATCATCTCAGCTTCCGTGATGTGATCCCTTCCAGTTGTATCCAGATGAGAAATGTCATCCTTAGTGCATTTCCAAGCAATATGAGGATCCCTGATCCTTATACTCCTAACTTAAAGGTGGTTGGCGGGTTGAATTGAATTTCCCGTCGTTTCAAGATCGATTTACAGTTCAAACTTTACTAAATTGTATAGGTCTAGAGAAACAATTGTGTTTCTTGACGTTTTTATAGGGAATTGAGTACTTTCATATTGCGTACCATTTCTGCTCCAATAGCTCTGCTGCAAAAAGAGTGAGCTGTTTAGTAATGTCTTTTTTCCTGCTGCAAAATAGAACGCTTTCACTAAAAGGTTCTCATTATTAAATTTATAGATTGTTCAACTAGTACAAGCAAATTCTCCACGTCCACTTGCACAACAGCCGGGCCAAAATAGGATACTTGAGGGGTCCTGCTTTTGAAAATTTCCAAATGCTGATTGTGAGCCTTGACGCTGAAGGGCGTTATCTTTTCCTTAATTCAGCCGCCAATCAGCTACGCTACCCAAACAATCTTACACATTTCGTTTACATGGTTCTTCTTGAATTGTTTGCGGAAGCTAACCAGGTTAGTCTCTCTCTCTCTCTCTCTCTCTCTCTCTCTCTCTCTCTCTCTCTCGCTTATGTTTTGTTGATTTGTAGTGGATTATATTGGACATAAACTACAGTTCTAAATCTCAAGGGGATTTGTTTGGTGTTTTGTGCAACCACAAAAATTTCTGAAATTCATATTCTCCCATATTCTTGGTTGAAATTCGGAGAATAGAATTACATATATTGGAGGGTTCTTGATCATGGAGAGTTGTTTAGAAATCATTACACAAAACCGAAGCAATCATACCATTGCAGTGTTTAGTGCAGCACATTTTGTAACTGCATCTTGGTTTTGCTTACTCTTATGATTTTACACAAGTTAGGCAAAACATGATCTGATCGCTGCTTCGTAACTCCTTGTTCGACACATTATCTGGGATCAAATAATAAGAGTTTTGTTCGAATGCCTGCTTGTACGTAAACCTCATCCTTGGGGCCTTGTTGTCACTTTCATGGAGCTCATCACGGTAAATCAAACCACCTTTGATTTCGCCAACGGCCCCCTACCCCCACCTAGCTGTTTTTGTCTGCTCATATGTGGTTTGATTTCGCCAACGGCCCCCTACCCCCACCTAGTTGTTTTTATCTGCTCATATGTACTCATACAATCATACTATTGTTTGGCTGTTTTTTATATCTATAACTAGTAAAATGCTTCGGTGTCCCAAAGGAACAATATGTTGTGCATCTATGTTGGTGTACGCCAAAATCAAAGAAACACAGAATAAGGGTACTCTCGGGTTAAGTTTGTGTTTTTTAAAATATTTTTTTGGGAGTGTGCAAAGATTATTTTTGTTTTAATATAATACGCTTAGATAGGGACTTATCCGTTTTGCAAAAGGTTCTGAGCAAATGTTCCTTAGCTTTATATTTGAATTCATGTGCTCAATTTAATTAGGCAACCCGTCTTATTTCTAGCCTTTTATTTCATTAGCATAACTACAGAGAGGCACTCAATTTTGTAGTGAGTTTAAATCTCATAGTTCCTCTAATTATTTTCTTTTAGAATTTGCGCTGCTTAACTCAAGGAGGAGCATGGTCTTCGTCAATCATGGATGTCCCTCCTCCACGCTTTGAGTTTAACTTTAAAGTTTTCCATATTATTGAGCAAATTATGTAAATAAAGCATAACTTTCACATTTGGAAGCAAAACACGTTAAAGCCTTAGCCAAATCCTTCTTGGCTAATTTTTTCATGTCTTGGTCACCCCTTGGCCTTCTGGCTTGAACTCGCGACCTCTGGGCTTTTCGAGCCTTAGCCAAATCTTCATTTCTTGGCTCTTGAGGCTCGGTGGTTTACACTACAGTTGAACGTTCCTTGGTTCCGATAGAGTACATCATTGTTAGATAATAAAAGTTCTGTAACCGTTTCCTAATAAGCCAAGCAAAGCCTTATGCACTCCCTTGGGGTTGGCTAAAGGAATTCTCCTTCTCCATTCCCTTTTCTCAAGGGCTATATGTGCAGTTAAATTAATAAATTCCATTTAGGTTTTCCCATCCCCTACCAAACTACTTTAGTTGGTTATCTCTTATCTTCAATTAGTGCTATCCCTACCATTTCTTGATATTTTGATTTCTTTATCTATATTCTCTGCTCTCTAATAGATTCTATTTCATATGCTTTCGTTGCAATTGTTGTACTAATAAATTATATTTTGTATGCTTTTGCCTCATCTTCCACAGCGTCCGTTTGTTAGGGGGGAATATCAAGAAACTGATCCTATGTCACGTGTGACTGTATGTAGTCTTCACCCGAAATCGACAAAGAAGTGTGGTTCCTAAGAGATATGTAGACTGTTGGCCACATACGAAAAACAAAAAATGCTCTTTGTTGGGGATACACCACTTGCTACTTGAGGGAAAAGAAAAGACCCGGAATCGACAAATAAGTATGGTTCCTAGTAGATGTACGAGCTACTGACCACATAAAACAAAAAAGGGCTCTTAGTTTCACATAAACCACCGGCCGCTTGAGTGGAAATTAAAGACCCTAAATCGACGAAGAAGTGTGGTTCCTTGCAGATATGTAGACTCCTGGCCATATACGGGAAACAAAAAATGCTCTTTGTTGGAGATACACCACTTGTTGTTTGACGGAAAAGAAAAGACCCGAAATCGACAAACAAGTGTGGTTCCTACTAGATGTAAGGGATATTGACCACATAGTACGAAAAAGGACTTCTTTTTGCGCTATAAGGATGGTCCCGATATTATGGCGAAATACACTTGCCGCATTGGAGTTGTATCCCATGCCGCTTTCTAATGGAAATCTTGTAGAGCAAAGAGACATCGAGGTGAATTTCTTTTCTATTGGTTAAAATGGATAATGAAGTGATCTACGCTTACAACTCTTAAAGTTTTTGTTACACTACAGGGTGGTAGACATTATGCTCTTTGGGAGGATCCCTTCAAGAAACCCTTGCTATCTTTTTGCTTTGGTTCCCGAGCAATTGGTGAGCAGAGATGATACCTTTATCACTTGCTCAGGTAGTAAGGTGTCTCTTAGGATCTAGACCTAGCACATGATATCCCAAAAACTGTAGATGCCATGTATTCTCTTAAGGCTACTGTGAAGTGGGATGAGAATGTGTGTTAATTTCTCTTTTACGCAATCCTCTGGACACATTCTTCGGTCTGTCTCCATTATGTTTATGCTAAAACATGCTTTGTGTGTGTGTGTGTGTGTGTGTGTGTGTCCAGGTTTTTGGTCTGGAGTATGATTTGGATCCATATAATATCGTAGCTTTTCTGGATTTTAACATGTAACTCAGAACATACTCTATGCTTTCCCTGTGTGTTTTCCCTGAATATTTGAATGAGACTTACAAAATAGAAATCCACAAAAGTTGGCATGTTTTGTGGTATTTAGGAAAGGTCGAAGTCGAACACAAGTTAACATAGGCAAAACAAAATTGTGATGGTATGACATTTCCAAATGTGCTGC
>CM037151.1:25130309-25140262 GCA_020921065.1 Vaccinium darrowii
TTAGCCTTAAAGCGGCAAACTTGGCTTTGTAGTTTGGGGGTGGAATTCACTTAACTTCGTGAATGACTCGGAAGATTAAAAAGACTAATTAAAACAAGGCTAAGTCAAGGGGTTCACAACACCCATGCCTTAGGCCAATTCGTTCTCCTCTAAAATAACCGGCTCGGGGCGTCATTAAACGACCCCGAACGGAAGATTTGGTATTTAAACTCGTTTAACTAGAAATGGTGTTTCTCAAAGAGTAGGATTCTTGTGCCATTTATACAAACATTTTGATTGACATAGCCCTAAGCATCACACGTGCCAAGCGGTCAAGCCCTTGGCTACGTGTGATCAACGGGATTAACAAATCCAAATTTTGATACATAAAATCAATCCATACTCTTTGGTTAACAAGCAATGTTTGCATTTTGGTGAGGAGAGTGAATGAGCCTAAGTCACGGGGTGCTAATCACCCCATGACCGAGCCTATAACGACTACTCGATCATTACTACGTAGAACATGATTATTTTGATGAAGGAAATAAAAAACATAACAAATAACATTAAAAACTTATTTTTATGGAAGATCCTAAGTTTGCCTAACACTTTATACTTTGAGAAATTAACTAGTAACCAATAGAAACAAGAGTTAATTAAGGAAGAAGCTTAGAACACATTAACATCAAATACTAGAGAGAATTGAGAATAAACTACATATATTGAAAGAGCTAAGCAAGAGTAGCAAGATTAATAAACGAGAAACTTACGGGAGTTTAATGGTTACACGGGAATTTTAGAGAGAGAAAGCTTCAAAGTCCTCCAATGGAGGAGCAAAAAACTAAGAACTAAAATGAAAGAGTAGTTAATGGGAGAGAAGGAGAGAGGAGAGGCCCCATGTAGTCTTTCCCTTCTCTCTCTACAAAATATCCAATAAAGTCCTCACAACAACTAAAAGTTTCCATTAATAGCAAGTGAATAAAGTAGCTGAAAAGTTGGTTCGGAGCACTTCTAGACCGGTCCAGAATTATTCTGGATCGGTCCAGAATCCTCTGAAAAATTTTGGGAAAATCTGGATCGGTCCAGAATCGTCTGGAAATTTCTGGGAAAATCTGGATCGGTCCGGAATTATCTTGACTTGAATTTGACCTCTTTGATCCCTCCCGTTGAATTGCATGCTTCTGGACTTCCTCCAAAGCACCTAAATGAGTTGTGCGACCCTCGGGGCTGGTGTTCCTTGGTCACTTGAGTGCTTGTTCATTCCCGGACTCCACCGGGAGTTTTGTGTGAGCGTGAAGCGCGGCTTCAAGGCATCAACTTTTCGCATTCCCGGGCCTCGACCGAATCGTCATGTCGTGGCTCGTGAGGCCCGGTGTTGGCGTGCCACGGGGCACGGGGCCCTCGATAATGCGGCACGACTTTCAAGGCGCACAAAACGCGCTTATTCGCATGTTTCACTTGAAACTTGACAAAAACACAACTACGCACAAATCAAACATTTAAGGCGCGAAATCGTGTGTGTGTGTGAGATAAATGAGTTAGATAAGCCCCGGATATGTACAATATTGGGGACTTATCAGTTGGACTCCGAACTCGAAACTACCGTAAGCTAAAACAAGTTTCTAACTTTCTAACTTCTACTTTTGGATTGAGTGGTGGCTTTGTGTGGTGGTTTTGCTTGAGTTTGGGAAGAACAAGTTGAGTTTTTCAAGAAAAAAACTCAAGAACTACAACTTAGAAAGCTGGAGGTTGGAGTTCGGGTCATGGATTTTGGTGCTAGGGTTTGCTCAAAACCCCTTCAAGTAGGGATTTCTCTCTCTCTCTCTCTCTCTCTCTCTCTCTCTCTCTCTCTCTCTCTCTCTCTCTCTCTCTCTCTCTCTCTCTCTCTCTATATATATATATATATATATATATATATATATATATATATATATAGGAAGATGTTCTATTGAGGACTCCCTCAAAGATCTCCTTCGTGAGGACCACCCCTTTTTTTATTTTCCGGACCAAATTTCAACGATCTGAACCGCTCAATGTGTTTAAAACATGTTTTCCATGGCCAACGCGAGGAATCACAAAAAAAAAATACCCGAAAAGGCTTCATCCGAGCTGTTTTTCATAATAACCGTACATATATAATTTATCGAAAAATTCTCGAATGAAACCCTTTCGAGTATTTTTTTTGGACGAATCCTCGCGGTGACCCTTAAAATCACGTTTTAAACACATTGAGCGGTTCGAATTGTCGAAATTCGACCCCGATCCATGAGGTCCGCAAATTACGAGTTTGAGGGAGTCCTTAGTAGAACGGGATCCTATATATATATATATATATATATATATATACGGTAATTTTCTAGTCCGGTCCTCCCGGAAATAAGAAAAAACGTATTTTTTTTGTTTTGCAAATTGTTTTTGAAAAATCCGAGCCGTCCAATGTTTTCAGAAGCTGTTTTCAAGGGTCCACGCGGAAAATCTTCAAAAAAAAATACCGGGAAGGGCTTGATTCAAGCAATTTTTCGCAAAAACTATATATTTACAGTTTTGCAAAAAACTACTTGGATCAAGCCCTGCCCGGTATTTTTTTTTTTTTGAAGATTTCCCGCGTGGACCCTTGAAAACACCTTCTGAACACATTGGACGACTCGGATCGTCAAAATGCTCGGATCATGGAGGTCCGGATTCCCGGATCCCGCACTAGAAGCTAACCCTATATATATACACACGAAGCTTCCTGTGAGGGCTCCCTCACAAAAGAAGTGCGGGAAAACAGTTGTGGGCCGTTGTATCCTATACCCATCACGCGATCCAATGGCTCACAACTGTTTTCCCGCACTTTTTTGTGAGGGAGCCCTTATAGGAAACTTCTTGTATATATATATAAGAAAGATGTGCTCTTTTAAGTAAAAAATCAATTAAAAAGCATCTAGAAAGGGGTTCTAATTTTATTCATGTAGGATTAGTACAAGTTGCAGTTAAACCCCTAACAAGAAGAGGACTTAGGGGTTGTTTGATAAAACTGAAAGCTGAAAGCTAAAAATTAAGTACTGAAAACTGAATGCTGAATTTTTTAAGCTGAAAAGCTGTTTGATAAAACATATTAAGCACTGAATTAAAAAATATAAAAAAAATTTGGGTTCTAATTGTCTCTTAATTTTACTAATGGTCATCACGTATTTGTGGTAGTGGTAGAGTGGTGATTGGGAGATGGTGAGGGTGGTGACGAGGTGGCGGTGGCAGTGGAGTAATGGTGGTGGTGGAATAATGGTAAGTTGTGGTGGCAATAGAGTAATAGTGGTGCAATGGTGGTGGTGTAGTGGTGGTAGTGTGGTGGTGGTGAAGTGATGGCGGTGGCATGATAAGAGATAGTGGTGGTGGTATATGGGTAACGGTGATAGCGGTGGCAGTGATGGTGGCGGTGTGGCAGTGGTGGTGGTGGTGGTAGTTGTGGTGGTAGCGGTATGGCGGCGGCGGTGCAATGGTGGTGGTGGTGGAGGCGGTGGTGGTAGCGGCATGACGGCGGTGGTGGTAGCGGCATGACGGTGGCGGTGGTGCAATGGTGGCGGTTGTGGCGGTGGCGGCGGCGTTGCAGTGGTGGTGGTGACAGCGGGCCGCGGTGGTGTGATGATTGATTGTAAGCATATAAGAATTTCAGCCAGAATTAAGTAGCTCAAAGCTACTTAATTTTTATCAATTTTTTAGCCTACATTTTAAGTGGCACTGAATCTATTAAGTAACATAAAATGTGGTTATCAAACCTACTTAATGACTTATTACTTAATTGATTCAGTTTTAAGTGCTGAATCTATGTTATCAAACAAGGCCTTAATTCCTCAATCCTGCTAGCTTTAAGAGATAGTAGATTTATAATATATAGTGATAGTTTGTTAGGCTTAATGGAATCTAGTTTACACAATGGTCCATGGACACAACGAATAACACAATATTTGACACAACAATAATCGGAGTCCCACGCTTTCAATCGAACCCGTTCAAGTTGTTTAAAATATGTTTTTAAGATTACCTGTAAAAAATCAACTCATTTGGATATTGGTAAAGGCTTCATCGATTCATTCAAATTTATCCTGTAAAATTTGACAGGAATCAACTAAATGAACTGATCAAGCCCTTATCGATATTCAAATGAGTTGATTGTTTACAGGTAAGCTTAAAAACATATTTTAAATAAATTGAATGGCTCTGATCTTTCGCGTGGGGTTCACACAAAAAAAATTGTGTCAAATGTTGTGTTATTTATTGTGTTAACGGAACCGCCCCTCCTCAGTCTATATATATATATATATATATATATATATATATATATATATATATATATATATATATATAGATCGCGCTTCTCCTCAGGACTCTCGCTTTTCACCCATTTCCGGTCCTTTCAATCACAGCCGTTGGATTTAATCCAATGGCACAAGGTCCCTCAGTCATTAAACGTGAACCCCTTCAATAAACTGGACCCTTTAAGGGTCAAGGGTCACACGGAACAAAACCCCTTCTTCTTTCCATCCCCTCATTTTCACGACTTCTTCTGGAGAAAAGAGAGGGAGAGAAGCGATCTGAGAGAAGAGAGTGAGAGAGAGGGAGAAATACGAAGAAGATCCAGAAGAAGAAGATCCATACTCGACCCTACGCCACGACCCCAGAACCGCGAAGAAGAAGAAATCGAAATCGATCTACGGGTACCACCACAAATCGAACCAGCACCACGAACACAAAATCGAACCACCACCACAAATCCAATCACCGGTAAAGGTTTCTCTCCTTCTCTTCTCAGTTTGATTGACATTTGTTTTGTTTTTTTTTTGAACTGATTGACATTTGTGAAGTTAGGGTTTTTCATTATTCCTAACATTTTTAACTATTAGGGTTTCTGGGATTTGTGAAATTGGGGTTAATCTTTCATTGTTTACTGGAGCTGAAGAAATCTAGAACTGGCTTGACCTGATTTCCTTATGGCTATGGCTTCAGATTATGTATGGATCATGATTTCACGGATGGAAATAGGAAAAGGGAAAACTTATTACTGACGTCAGTAGGTAATATATTTTTAATGGTCAAGAACAGAAACTATAAACGACCTAGATTTCATTCTTTATGGCCTTGCTGTTATTTTAAACGACCTAGACCCAACATGCAGTCAGACAGTTGCAACAGATGAAGTTTCAGGGTAAGTTATGGCCAGCCTATTTTCCATATCAATGGCTACTCAATGGGCCATTCAATGGTAATGTTGGATGGTTAATAACTTAGCTATAGTCATTCTGTTACAATAAGCATCCAATTGTCTCGTGGTACAATAATCTAGAGGCACTATTTGTATAGCTTTGCAATATTCTTAAAGATATGAGTCCAATTGTTTAGTTTGAATGTGCCAATGTGCATAAGGTGACCATGTTCCCAAATACCTTTATGTTATTATTTCAAATAGTCGTGTTTGTGGGTTGCCTGGTTGTGAGCAAATAGAATAGCATCTACCCATACTTGTTTGTTCCAAGTTTTGCACTTGTAGGTTTCTCAATTTCCATTACAAATGATGGCACTTGTAAAAGTAGTAGTGGCAATGATTGGCCATTATCCCAATTGAATTCCTGTTTCAAACTATTAGTTGTGCCAAATCTGGAAAATACATGTACATGATGGAATTGGAAGCAAGTGTATTCTAAAAGTAGCGTGTTGAAATAGTAGTTGCATTATTTGTGTATATGTGTGTGTGTTATATGTTAGATGGAATTGGAAGGAAGTTATTGCAGTGATGAGATTGACTTCGGGATCATGTGCTTTTGCGGAGAAAGAGCTCCACTGTGTAAGTCAAAATCCAACGCGAACCCAGGCCAGAGATTCTTTGGGTGTTCCAACTACATGGTAATTTCTTACATGAACGTAATGTATCTCTTATTCAATCTTTTTCCTTGTTTTGTTTTTTTAATGAACCATGCATTATGGTGTTACTTTTTTTCTTTGTTGAAGAATGAAGAACACTGCAATTTTTTTTGCTGGTATGACCCGGACGTCGCCGAATTTTTAAAAAAAAAAGGGTTTTGAGGCCAATGAAGATTTGGAATGTGAGAGAGGTGGGTAAGGCCAGTGAACAAGCGAAGAGTACTTCGACCCCATTGAAGAAAAATGATGACATGCACAGCGAAAGAAATGATATGCAAATCAAGATTGATGCAATGCAAGCAGAAATTGAAAAATTGAAATTGGCCAATAGGGGAATATCTAAGTGGAAAGTATTGATTTATGGTTTTCTGAGTTTGTTCATGTATTACTTGTACAATTGGAAGAACAGTGGCAATCATTTGGCACTGCCGTAGTAGTATAATGCACTAACCTAAGATCAATGTGTTTGTGGTTTGCAAAACCAATCTGTTTGTATTTTTGACTATTTATGTTTGGTCTCTCAAATGCTGGGGCAAAATGTGGCAAGTTTAATTACAAGTGCAGCACTTGTTGACATTTCTCTTTGTAACCAAGGAGTATGCTTAGTCACAGAGTATGGGGTGCGTGATATTGGGAAAAATTGTTAGACAACATATTTGTTACGGTTGTAAAAGATAGTTAGAAATCTATCTGAGTTTGAGATGATTCAGTGATACAAATATATGTAGATGTTTCTCCCTTCTAGTTCTCAATCTTTTTGGTACATTAAAGGGATATGCCACCCTACACATTCGCCCCGAATCTACATGGCTGGGACCGGAGCTAAAGTCCCACTAACCTAAGAATAATATATTTAGGCCCGAAAAATTGCTATGGAAACTTGAACCTAAGTATTGTAATAAACCTAAGCATATCTAGTGTGCTCAATTGATTTTTCTACAATATTTCGCAAAAATGGCAGACCATATCTTGCTGAATATGAACTTGTAAATTTCAACAATAGTAAAACAGCCTAGTTAGTTATATCATCTGTGATGTGTCCATGATAAGCATCCTATTTTAAACCCAAATGCATCCTGGAGACTTTCATCAATCTATACAACTAGTTAGCCAAAAATTAGTACCATTTCAGTACGATTCAATTAAACTCTATTAAACAGACAAATGCAATTCGATTAAAATGAAATTCTAGTACCATTCCTCATTTGGATAAATAGACAATAATCTCTCACAATACAGTTCCACTAAACAAGTTCTAGCACAACCTTCCCGATAAAAAACTTCAGCACCCAATAGACTGTTGAGACACTTCTCATTCAGCATCCAAGCTTCCCGATGAACAAGGAACAACACAACCTTTTCAGTACCTGTGAAAGAGATTAAAATGGTTCAGTTTATATCCAAAAAAAATTGGGCAGAGTTTCGTTGCATTATCTTGTAACCCGACGCCTTGCGTCTTAGTAATAGAAACAACTTCCAACAATCCAACTTCAATGTACTCTCACAATACAAAACTTCTAAAATCATGGAAGTTCTAAAATTCCCAAATAATTAAGAGTTCAATCCAAGAATTGTAATAAACCCATAGGTCACTACCACCAATAAACAAGTCACAACATTAATTAAGAGTATCAACTTACGTATTTCAATTCCCACTTCCAGAATCAACTTCCATATCGTCCTCTCCCTCATCGTCGTCCTCATCCTTGTCAGAGAACCTATCATCTTGCGACAACCTGAGAGATAATACATATTAAAATGATTACAACAATTAAACAATTAAACAGTTCATGTATTATCTTTCAAACATACTTAGACTGGACTACCTGTTTAGAAGCAATGGACAATTTCTTTTGTCATGTGACACCCCGATTTTACCACAACCGTTACAACGCCTACCCTTCTTCACGATCGCCTTCTCCTTCCCTCTTTTTAGACGTTTCCCACATCCCTTTGCCCTCGCTGGGATTGGTTCTTTCAAAGTAGCTTGGCTTGTATTAGTAATAGGTGTTTCGATACTCATTTGGACAGTACTCCTTTCACCATATACATGAGGACTCTTCATCAATTCAAGCTTCTTCTGAGCGAGTAACAAACATTCTTTCACAACATCAGTCCCACCTTCAACTCCTAAGGCCGCATCAATTACAGTGGAAGACAGTTGAGAGAGGCTATTTCTCTCCTCCAACATGGAAGAGTCACATGTATCATTCAGGCCACCACCCAAGTCATGGAAGACTCTTCCAGCTTTTACGGATTTAATCCACCTCTGCAATATGTACTGATCGGGAAGTTTCCAAACCATTTTATGACTGAAGTACTGCAACATGTGCCTGCAAAGAATTCCATCACATTCAAACATCTTACAACTGCAAGTAAGCCAATTCGATGACTTATCAAATGAAAGCTGACGACCCCTCGATCCAGTCCCTCCCCTATGTACACTGTACGAACATACACGATCATCTTTAAATGTCCTCGTGAGCACATACGCATCCTTCTGGGAGACTTCATCTTGAAACTTGTAAAATATAGTTCGTGTATAGAGTTCACTCATTGACAACTCCACTGCCCAGGGGATCTTTGTAATTGGCTTCTCATTCACATCTTTATGATCCAAATCCAATTCATTATGCCGCATGTGTGCAAGTGCCCGATCAAAGCGTTTGACAAACTCAATCAAAGAATTCTCTACTGACACAAACCTCTTGAAGAATGAATGACATCCTTCTGCGCGAGCACTGCTAGTCATGTGGGCTGAGAAAATGTGTTTCACAAATGCGGAAATCCATCTGTCTCGAATTTCACACATATCATGCAACCATTCATTGTTGTCCAAGTTCGCTTTGATCCAAGCAGTCTTCGCAAAAAAATTATATGTACAGTTTTTGCGAAAACTGCTTGGATCAAGCCCTTCCCGATATTTTTTTTTGAAGATTTCTCGCGTGGACCCTTGAAAACACCTTCTGAACACATTGGACGGCTCGGATTTTCCAAAAATAATTTGCAACACAAAAAAACTCACTTTTTTCTTATTTTCGGGAGGTTTGGACTAGAAAATCCACCTATATATATATATATATCACACAAACAACAAATATCCAATAAGGGCTCCCTTACTTTCTACTGTGCGGGATTTTTTTGTTCGGGATCGAATTTCGAATATCTGAACCGTTAGATGTGTTTAAAATGTGTTTTTAAGGTCTAATGCGAGGGTTAGTAAAAAAAAAATACCCGAAAAGGCTTGATCCGAGCAGTTTTCGATACACTCGGATCAAGCCTTTTCGGGTATTTTTTTTTATGAATCCTCCCGTTGGACCTTAAAAATGCATTTTAAACACATCTAACGGTTCAAATCGTCGAAATTCGATCTCGAACGAAAAATCCCGCACCATAACTTATATAAGGTAGCCCTTACTAGAAATGCCTCCATATACAAGAAGTTTCCTATGAGCGCTCCCTCACAAAAAAAGTGCAGGAAAACAGTTGTGAGCCGTTGGACCCGTGAAGGGCATAGGATCCAGTCAAGGATCCCGGATTGAAGGGAAAATGGTGTTTTTGAGGTTTTAAAAATTGTTTTTGCATAATCCGAACCGTCCAATGTGTTTAAAACGTGTTTTTAATGGTCCCCACGAGAAATCATAAAAAAACAAAAATGACCGGGAAGAGCTTGATCCGAGCAGTTTTTCACAAAAACTGTACATATACAGTTTTATGAAAAACTTCCCGGGAAGGGCTTGAAAAACTTCTCGGATCAAGCCCTTCCTGGTATTTTTTTTTTATAATTTCTCGCGAGGACCCTTAAAAATACGTTTTAAACACATTGGATGGTTCGGATCGTGAAAATTTGATCCGAAACTATGAGTTCCGGATTCAGGATCCTTGACTAGATCGGGACTATATATATATATAGATACACACACATACACACACACACACGCAACAAATATCCAATAAGGTCTTCCTTACTTTCTACAGCGCGGGATTTTTTTGTTCGAGCTCGAATTTCGACGATCTGAACCGTTAGATGTGTTTAAAATGTGTTTTTAAGGTCTAACGCGAGGATTAGTAAAAAA